>OVBC01001912.1:0-19122 GCA_900406465.1 Noccaea caerulescens
TGATTATCAACTCCGTCCCTGAGCCTATGTTTTCCATATCAGTTTCAGTTACGTTTTTACTCTGTTTTAGTCTTGTTTCATCTTGACTCGATCGAGTCCGTTTTATTCTGTTTTGTGCAAATCTCGGGCCCCTTGATCGAGCTAGTTGTTTTCTGTTTCTGTTCCAACTCGATCGAGCTACCTTAGTTTTCCTTCGTTTTTGTTTAAGCTTAACTCGATCGAGCTACCTTGTTATGTTTTAGCTCAACTCGATCGAGCTCGTTAGTTCACTGCTTTTACTTTCCGCATTTCATTTCCCGTTGCATTCATTTGATAGTTTTAGTCCCGTTCCTTTTTAAACCCCCATTGTCTTGACTTGCATCCGCTATTTGCATAATTCTAAACTGTCTTGATTCTCATCCCATTTTGGATTGACATCTTAAATCCTTCAACGATAAGCATAGCTAGGATTTATCTTAACTGGTAGCTAAATCCTGTTATCAGATGTGATGAAGGAGAAACCTGAGACGTGGTCTCTTGCATTTTACAAACTCGGAAGTTTCTGCGATGATGTTGATAACAATTCAACATAATCATTCAACTCCACCATCACAAAAGCTCGAGCAAAGGCCATGGTACCCATGTTGGAGATGATTCGGAGGCAAGCTATGGCTCGCAATGCAAAGAGACGTCTGAAATCTGAGAAGTGGGAAGGAAGGTCTTCCAAGTATGTTCACAAAACGTTGGCATTGGAAAAAGAGCATGCTGACAAATGTACCACGACTCCAGCGAGTCATGGAGTATATCAAGTTTTTCTTTATGCGAATAATTACACAGTGAACACAAAGAAGGGTACTTGTACATGTGGAAAGTGGCAAATAACAAGTATTTTTCTTTCAATCTATCTAAATTATTTCGTGAGGAGAGTTTTTTAATTGAGTTTTTTCATAGGTATTCCGTGTGAGCATGCCTACGGAGCTATGATAGATGCAGGTTTGGATGTTGATGCCTATGCATCTTCATATTTTTCGAAAGAATTGTGGCAACTGAATTACGAAAATAACATGGAGCCAGTTAGAGGTCCACGGTTCTGGATGAGGTCTGGTTGCCGGCTGATAATCGCTCCTCCAGAACCTGACTTACCTGGGAGAAAGAAAGAGCCGAAAGTTAAGACAAGGATAAAAGGAAAGTATGAGTCACCTAAGAAGAAGAAGAAACAGGTTCAAAAATTGCCTAGGACTGGTCGCATAATTCATTGCTCAAACTGTTGTGAAGAAGGCCACAATTACACTGGTTGTAAGGTACATCCTAAGAAGAAGCCGAGAAAGACACTGGAAACAAAATTAGTAGAGGTATGTGAGATTGTGTCTGGTTTTGTCTGATCTTGTACTTGTACATGCTTTTCTTTGCTTTGCTTATGTATGATCGTATCTTTTCTAGTGTCCTTTTTTTGCTTTGCTTGTGTGTCTGATCTTGTCTTTGCTATGCTTTTCAGGATATTTCACCTCACGGTGCTCATAATGCTCCAACTCAAGGTCCTGAAACGATCTCACTCACACAATCCTCTCAAATTACTGAGTAAATGTAGTACTTAAGGGATTGTTGGTTTTATTTGGTTGTCTCCTTGTCGTTTTGGATTCACTCATGCCTCTTTAATGACTCCATTCACTGTTTTTTATCTTCTGTTGGTACCAACAATGTTAAAGACATATAAGTTTTATTATTTATGTTCTTTTCTGTAAGCTTTGATTTGGCAATTCTACAAGATTTTGTAATTGAGTAAAGTTGTTTAGAAGGATGCAGAAATCACATAAGTTACAAAGTTGAAACTACAGAAAAACATGAAGATTTTGGTCGTGTAAAACCTGCAGCTTGTGTCTGCAATTACAAAAGCTGAAAGATTTTGTATTAAAGTAATGTTTACATCAAAATTGCATAAACGCCATTGTTGGTTTTCAAGAGTTTAAGTTTGATTACTGGAGGTGGTGCTTCCTCTGCTCCTGCAGCTGCAGAGAAGAAAGAAGCCAAGAAGGAAGAGAAAGAACAGTCCGATGATGTAAGCATTGTTTTTCTCTTCGTGTTTCCTTCTGTCTGACTCTTTTGATATGATGATCTCGAATTTGTTTTTTGATTTTGCTCGTTTATATCTGACTGTGCTGGTTACATCATTCAACTTTGACGCAGGACATGGGATTCAGTCTCTTCGAGTAGCATTTTCTCAAACGCGCAAGATTTTTACTGGATCTTGTTTTTGCTCTCTTTTTGTTCTCTTCTGTAGTTGGTTGTTATCAAAGATTCTTGGAACACAATTTTTACTCCTTAGATTATGAAATGAGAAGAGTTGTTCTATCTTGTTGGTTTTTCAATTTTTCTGTTATTTTATCAATCTTCTATCATCTTGCGAATGGTTTAATACTGCGTCAAAGATTCTGTAGTTCACAAAACTTAAGCAAGAGTTAAAGAGACTAGTTTACAGAAATTAGCTTCACCAATTAACATAATTGAGACCCAAGTGAGCTTAAGACAATGGGACTATAAAGTCTTCGCTAATTGGTTTCGAATCAGTCAATAAGTCCATGAAACTTTGATCACGATTACAAGAAAAGGAAGCTGAGTTTGTAGTAAAACAAGAAGCTGAGTTTAAGTCTTCTTCTTCGCTAAGAACTCCCACAGAGTTGTTTGGCAAAATTAAAAATAATGTTAAAGAAGATGATGCCAAGATGCTTAAGATTTAGGAACAGTGACGTTAAGTATCTTAACATCTTGGTAAGGCCTGTCGTTCTTGTCTGTCTTCACTTTCTCTATACCCTGTTCATTTGGTATTATGGTTAGACACAACAAAGTAGCAGCAATAAATCAAATTGCATAAATTGCATAAATCAAAGCTGAAAGATCTAACACCTAATCTGTTCCTAATACACAACTAATCAATGAAGAACTTCTCACAAATTCATGCCAGTTTATGCATCGTTTTTTATTTGCCATCTCTCTAGCAATTTCCTCCATTGTTGCATTCCGAACCACCAGATCTGACTTCACCTTCTCATCCATTATCTGTTTCTTCTCTCTTTCTCAAAATCTCACTTTTTGTTTCTCTGTTTGTCGCGAAGAAGAAGAAGAACCCAAAATCCCCAGAAATAATCGTGTCTTGATAAAAAAAAATTAAGTGTGTCGGGTCAGGTTTTTTTATTGAAACGGATAGTTGGGCTCTCGGGTTATAGATTTTGGCAGGCAATCGCTGTTTATTTAAACATGATAAATTAGACTTGATCACAATTTGAGATTTTTAATCTCAAAGATGGAATTGTATACAGGAAAAAAGTTCAGGGGGTTTCGTAAGTGAATATATCAGTTGGGGGAACTCGTAAAGAGGTTAAGAATTAGGAGAGGAATAGGCAGAACGACCATAGTAGGGGGTCACAAGCAGGCAGCCCATAAGCATATTGTGTAATGTACTAATGTGTATTGTAAAGAAAAAAGGAAATACGAAAACGAATCTACACCGTTTCAGTTTGGTTCCTATGTTTTTATAAAATTAAAAGAGAATTGAACTTAAATCGAACCAAATATAGCATTATGTTACATTGTTACGGCAAAAACTCTTAATCATATTTCTGGGCCAGACTTTGGAGATTTACCCATTTCTATTTTATTGTATGTGGGTTTTTCTTTACTTTTGTGGCTCTCCAAAAGAATTTATAATATTTCTGTAGAGTTATTTGTATTGAATGATTAAAATAATTCATTGAAAATGTTAAATATATATATATATATATTTTTTTTTTTTTGAACTTTGAAAATGTTAAATATTAAAAGTATGTTTTACGTTGAAATTTGATAAAATATTCCGCTGTTCTGCAAAAATTATTTTTCAATAACTCACCTAACAGTTTTGTTCATAGATTTCATCCTACATATTTTATTTCTGTCTACATTTTTTGTTGTTGCTATTTCTCGTTATTCCATAATTCCACAATTCCATAATTTTTATCGATCGTAGTCCTAGCACAATAGCTCGAACGGTTAATTACTAATTTGACTTTCACATGAATCACATCAATTACTATTTTGATTACATATTTTTCAGATAATCAATTTGGGCCTAACCATTTCCCATTCTAAACTTTTAACCAACAAACCCAAGGTGAAAAAAGGAAAAAAACAAATCTTTTTAAGTATAGTAATATTTATTTCCCCCAAACTCCCAAAGGAAAGGGCCAAAACCACCGGAAAGTAAAATGAGTAGCACCACACCACCACCATCACACATTTTCACTCATAGATAACGATAAGATTCATGGAATTATCTTCCACGTGGCACTATTCTAGCGGTTCTAACCGATAAGGGTCTCAACACCTTTCCTTAGCCTTTGTGGCCGTTACCATGTAATTAAACAGTCACACATATCCACTCAAAAATCCAACGGTCTAAATCCTATTCCACTCCAATCTCATGAATCCTGAGCCCTCCGATCACTCCACGCCTTGTTTCCATTGTTGTTACCATTATATATACACGACCAAAGCACTTCACCAGAACCTAAGTCATTCACAAAGAGTAAAGTAAAAAAAAAAGAGAAGGCAAACATGGCCTCTATGCTTTCTTCCGCTACAATGGTCGCTTCTCCGGCTCAGGCAACAATGGTCGCTCCTTTCACCGGACTTAAGTCGTCCGCTGCTTTCCCGGTGACCCGCAAGGCCAACACCGACATTACTTCCATCGCAAGCAACGGCGGTAGAGTTAACTGCATGCAGGTCCATTTTTCTTATCCCAAAACAAAATTTTCTCTTTTTTTTTTTCAAAAAAATTTCCAAATTACATAAAAATAATACTCAATTTTGTTGATCCAAAAAAAAATAGGTGTGGCCTCCTGTTGGTAAGAAGAAGTTTGAGACTCTCTCTTACCTTCCTGACCTTACCGATGTTGAATTGGCTAAGGAAGTTGACTACCTTCTCCGCAACAAGTGGATTCCCTGTGTTGAATTCGAGTTGGAGGTAATAAAAATTCTTTCAAAAATATTTAGAGTAGCTAGATCTTCTAGATCACGTGAATCTTGCAACAATCTTACATATGCAAATTAATTTGAAAAATTAGGTTTCTTGATTTATATTGTCTTTGAATCTTGATTTGTGTGGTTGTGATGATGTGTTTGTTTTGTAGCACGGATTTGTTTACCGTGAGCACGGAAACACACCAGGATACTACGATGGACGATACTGGACAATGTGGAAGCTACCATTGTTCGGATGCACTGACTCAGCACAAGTGTTGAAGGAAGTGCAAGAGTGCAAGAAAGAGTACCCTGAAGCCTTCATCAGAATCATCGGATTCGACAACAACCGTCAAGTCCAGTGCATCAGTTTCATCGCCTACAAGCCACCGAGCTTCACCAAGTCCGGTGCTTAAGTTCCTTTGCTTTGTGTAAACATCAAAGAAAAACTTTATCCCTCCCTTCCCTTTGATTTTATCGTCTGTTTTTTTTTTTCTAATATATAATCTATCTTTTGTTTTAATTTCCGGATTTAACGTTTGTTTTCCGGTTTGCGAGACATTTTATATCGGATTCTCGAATGTCTGATGAAATAAATATGTAATGTTCTATAAATCTTTGAGTTTTGGAATTTTTGCATATGGAAAACAAATGACAATGTGGCTCAATATATGAAACAAACAACTGTAAACAATGTTCTTCAAAAGGTTTGAAATTGTCGTAATTGAATTGAGAAATCATTGGAAAAGTTAGTTTTAGATTAAAACCTTTGGCACATGATTAATTAGTAAGCTTGTGGTCAAAATGTAATTTTAGAAGAATATCTTGAAGCTAAAGATGGCCCCACTGGAAATCTGTGATGGATGCATTCGTGGATGTGCCTTCTTTAGGATAGGCTTGTTGATAAGAATCCCGAATATTCATTTTTATTCCTATCTAACGCATATTCAAGGATCTTGTGGATCATATGCATTTTCTTATTTGACTCACTTATCATTTTAGACATTTTCTAATCAATTGAATTGACTTGGGCCAAATTCACATAAATATATTTGGAACTATGTATATGTAGTGTGAATTTGTAACGCTTTATTTGTTGTTTTGCTAGTTTTGAAATAGGAAAGATATATGGGTCATAACAATTCTAATTTTGTGAATATTAATATGTTCAAAACATTATTATTTTAAGTGAAAATATATGTTTCAAAAAATATCAAATGTTCTTCATTACAAAAAAAGAAAAAACAAAAATCAAATGTCGTGGAAATTTTTCAAAGAAGAAAAACATAATGAGAGTTTTTACCATTTGATTTCAAGATTTGTACATTTTGTTTGTTTGTTTTTTTTTTTTTGTCGGACATTGAAATGCGCAAAGTTCCCAAAGATTACAAGATAGAATATACCAAGTTTTGCTTTTGTTTTCATGTGGTTTTGGTTGAATAAACAAATTGGGTGGAAGTGACAACAACAAAAAAAAACACAAAGTGGGGTGGGTCAAAAAGGCCCATTAATCAACAGAAGTTATCATTACCAAATGGGCTGCTGGTTTTAGGCCCAACCTAAACGAGTTCAGCCTAAATCCATTCAAACTTTTGACATCTATCTATTTTTCTTCAATTTAAAATTTATGTTGATTTCCCCAAATTCAATTAAAAACTGAAATTGCAATCAATTAATTCATCAAACCGCGTTTTAGGTAGATCGCGTTTTGGGGGGAAATATACAAAGGTATAAAATTTATAGTGGAATAAACATAAATTGTTAAATTAAGAGGGAAAGACACCGAGCGCAGTCAACCCAAAGTTTTTCAAAATATCTAACAACATCTATTTATAACCACAACATAGTTTGGTATAGACTATAGACCCTAAAAACACATATATTGATAAGGAAAAAATGGTATATACCCTAAAAGACGCATTTTTCAAGTTTGGCTTTCGACTTTTAAAATTATGTCAACTTTGCGTTTTAGTAAAATCATTTTCACATTTGAATCAAAATAATTGATTAGTGTATTAACGAGACCACCAACTTAACCTTCTTTCAGAGCATATTTTCTTGTTTTAAAGTGAGCTTTTAGGGTTGTTTTCAGATTATAAGTTAGCTACAGGAAACACTAATATGTGCATTTTTTATTTTTCTCCGCGTCACGAGTGAGGATTTGTTTTATAACAGTTTCGAAACAAAAAAAGAAGGGATGAGAGCATATATACCAATAGATATTGTATAACAGCACATTAAAAAAAGTCAGAAAAGCCCTAAAGTAATAGGATGAAAATGCAGGGCAAGATCATCGTTTTAAGTTTTTGGGAGGTTGTATTATTCCTCATAATCAATATATATACTATTCAATGACTAAAAAATGAAAAGTGTTTCATATACATATACACATGAAAAATATTTTACACACATATTTCCCAAAAAATAGTCATATGTTTATACCAAACTATGTTTTGAATATAAATAGGCTATTCGTTAGTTATATATGTTTGAAATACTTTGGTTTACACCTGTGCATGTTTCCCCCACAAACAAATTGATTTCTGCATATTTTCCTTCAAACTAAACGAGTTTCGACTAAACCCATCCAGATTTTTGACATTTGTCTATTTCCCATAATTTTATCAATTTCTGCATATGTCCCCCCAAAACGCGATCTACCTAAAACGCGGTTTGATGAATTGATCGCAATATCAGTTTTTAATTGAATTTGGGGTAATCGACAAAAAATATAAGATTATGGGAAAATAGACAGATATTAAAGTCTAGGTGGATTTAGGTGGAACTCGTTTAGTTTGGAGAGTCTGAGGCCGACAGCCTTTACAAAATAGCCCACCCAAGTTATCTCCTTACTCCATCTATTTTCTCAAACAATAAGCCACATATATAATTCTTTTCTTATTTTCCATATATAATTTCCTTAATGCAATTTTTATTTTTTTGGTTGTCAATTTCCTTAATTAAGGTCGTGAAAAATAAATATAATAACTAAAAAAGGTATAACCGAATTATTAATGGTGGAAACACCAACTTTTGTCTTTAGAGGAAGTTACAACCACTGCTGAGTAGAAGTAGCACTGTCACGGTGTCACCCACTCTTGTCTTGTTCTGTCCCTAAACTAAACTTGTGTCTTGCCCAGCTAAATCCAATTTGAACAATAGTCTGCATTAAATTCCCCACATATAACAGAAATGTGAAATTGTGAATTTCCTATCTTTATCTTTATATAATGTTTAACATCTATTACAGATGCTTTACATTGTGAGTTGCAAGTCTAAATTCTATGGCAAGTTTGATATTTAAGAAAACGGAAAAACTATTAACAACAGATTGAAAAATAATATCATTTCTTATTTCTTTTCAAAATACCATTATTTCCATATAAGTTTATCAATTTACCTTCATAAATAGTTGATACAATTTATTTAAAATAATTTTTTTATCAAATCGTGAATGTCTTATTTTAGTTTTTACTTTTTGAGTTTTGTCCTTGAATGGTAAATTTGAAAAAGGATTCAACAAAAATGGTTATAAAATTGAAAGTGTCAAGATTTTTTCCTATTTAAAAGATTTTATTGCACCAGTTTAAATGAGGAAAACTAAAAAAAAAAAAAAAAAAAAAAAAAAAAATTTNAAAATAGATGGATGAGGAAGAGTGTATAATTGTCGACACTGAGGAAGGAGAAGAGTGAAGAAGAACCTTTTCCTTTTGGCTTTCTTCTCCACTTTCATCTCTCAGTGGAAAACTCTCAAAGTCTGAACCTTCTCTTATTAAAAATCGTTTATTTACATATAAATATGCATAGAGTTCTTTGCAGAAGCTAATGAAGAAGAGCCAATTTCTGATTGAGGATTTGAATCGGAGATGGCTTTATCTTCTTACATTTCCATGTCTTTGTGTTCTTCATCTCTCTCGGTATCTCTCTCCCTTTTAATCTTCCTGTTCAAATCTTCTCCAATTTCACTATACGTATATATGTATGTACAGTTGTTTGGATATTGACCGATTAGATTCCAAGTCGAAGTTCAAATAGTTCAGATTCCTTGTGAATTATCTTTTTGAGTCAAATCTACCAATCAATGGGTCTTAATTGATCAGGTTTTATATTAATTGAATTTACTCTTCTTGGGTCCCTGTTACAGAACCTGTCTCTGTTCTTGATCGTTGTTGTTCAAATGATTCCTTTAATAAAGTAGAGATTTTTACTGATTCCTTTTGGTGATTCAGATGATGAATCGGAACATTTCAGCTAAAAGCTCAGTAAAAAGTCTTTCTCTCAGCAATATTCAGTCTAATTCTTCAAAGATTCAATTCCATAAGAGCTTCTTCGGAGGATCAAGAATCTCTCTTTCTCCCAATCTTTCATCGAATTCTTCCTCCGTTGTCCACAAGAAATTCTCCGGCGTACGAGCTTCATGTAATGCCACTTACGCTTTAAAAACTTCGTCAAGATTCTAGCTTTTTGTGATCTTGAATTGCAAATATGAACAAAGAAGACATAATATGTTGTTGAATTGTGCAGGGTTAGCTACTTCTCAGATCGCAAGTAGTGTATTTGCGGTTGGAACAACCGCTGTTCTTCCCTTTTACACACTAATGGTTGTAGCTCCAAAAGCTGAACTTGTAAGTTCTTACAACTTCTTATGTTATAATCAAAGAAGTTTCATATAGGTTGAGTTTTATGTTTCTCTTTTGTGCAGACCAAGAAGTCTATGGAGAGTGGCGTACCGTATATCGTCTTAGGCGTATTATACGCGTATTTGTTATATCTTTCTTGGACGCCTGATACGCTCAAATACATGTTTTCCAGTAAATACATGTTGCCAGAGGTTTAGGTTTCTTCAAATCCATCCAAAAACATTAGTAAAATGTATCATTCCGGTTTCTTGAATGTTTTTTTTTTCTTTTCTTGTTTGTTTGTTTGTCATTTGCAGTTGTCTGGAATAGCGAAAATGTTCTCGAGTGAAATGACTCTAGCTTCTGCTTGGATTCATCTTCTTGTTGTTGACCTTTTCGCTGCAAGGTAGATTGCGATTTGTTTTCACGGTTTCGAACTTTATCCGAACATGTTTCTTATATACTTGTGTTTTCTCTTGCAGGCAAGTTTTTAAGGATGGTTTAGAGAATGAGATCGAGACGAGGCATTCGGTTTCGCTTTGCCTTCTCTTCTGTCCCGTTGGAGTCGTTTCGCATTTTGTGACCAAAGCTTTAACCAACAGCTCTTCTTCTACTTCAAAATCCAACAGCTAGAGCAAGTAAAACCAGTTTATCTTGGTCTCTCTCAATGTCTTTACTTAAGTGCAAGTAAAATAAGCTATAAGTTATAAAGATTTTGAATGATGGTTCGTTTTGCTTTTGATTCATTCGGTTATATTTGCTTTTGATTCATTTGCTTTCTTATGACCTTTTCAGCACCAAACATTGACTGATTTTTAGGCTCACTTAACCTGTTTTCAACGGCTCCATTAACGATCAAAGCCGTTTATCACAATCCATCTGGTTTTGGTGTTTTTATTCATATATACTTAATTCATGAAGAAATAAAAACGAATTAGTATACTAACCAAAAACCAGAACTTACAGTTCAATAGATTTATACAAAAATTAGGGGATGATCCGCGGAATTTTACGTTGTTATTATTAAGAAGAAAATTTGAAGTTTTGTAATTTAATTTTGTGTTTCAAAATGTCAAACACATAGTAATTAATTAAAATTATGGGTAAGCATAATTCTGGTCATGTTAAATAAAATAAGGGGCATAATTTTAGTCTCGTTTCTTTCCGTCCCGTTCCACCCCGTCATGTTCCTTCTTGTCTCGTTCCGCCCCGTCTTATTTCTTCTCGTCCTGTTTTACCTTGTCCTGTTCATTTCCGTCCTGTTTCGTCTTATTCTTGAATTTACATTCCATTTGAAAGTGTAAAAATATCAAGATGCTAAGTCTATTAATAGATGAGGCAAATCTAAAAATACTTTAAAAGTCAATGTTCGTCCTATAATATCTTGACATTAGAGGACCACCGTCACGACATATAGATTTTGAGAGGATACAATATGTACAATATTTGCTACAAATATTTCTAATACAGCATGTATTCCTTACGTTTTATATGTGAATTCTCGTATATTCATTTTAAATTTTGGAATTCTGAGTTAAAAGTATATATTTTATTATTTTTAATAAACCAATTTGATAAAACTAAAATTATTAAATTAGAGTTTTTTTAGATCAATATATAAACTAACTTTTATATAAAAATGTTTTTTTCAAATTCTAAAATGAATGCTATTTATGCTGAGAATTAAAGTATAATAGTATAATATATAATAAATTAAATAAATAATTGAAATTTAAGAAATGAGTTGATGATATTTTAAGTTTTTAGACATCATTCTAATGATATGGTAGGATGAGAAGAGAGTCCATTTAACGTATTAAACTGCGTAAACAGATTAAATATAATATATACAATTTAATCAGATTAAACGCAAAGACAATTATAAATAGGTTAAACAATTCGAATAAATTGTCCATATTATAAAGTAATTTTTGAGAATTAAATATATAGATTTACATAATAGAGAATAGAGAAGTCACTACGAGCTCATACGTACATCCCCAGTGAACTTAAAATAACTTATATACACATTTCATAGAACATCGAAATGTGTTTCCACTTTTAAATATATTTCCTTGACAACGATCTTTGCAAATATGGCATAATGGTCGAGAAATATTGCTCTTGCTTAATACTTGGTATTCCCTCCCGTCTTCGAGATATCGACCAGGCTTTATATATGGGTCTTCACCGACTAAACATTCAATATGAAGAGTGGTGCAGCACTCGTTGCACCAGTAAAACACTTTTGTGCTTGTGTCTTTTAAACTACGCTCGCACATGTCGCACCAACCTTCCTCATGTACTTCCCCATAAAATATTGTGAGAAAGTGTTTGTCATCCTTATACTTTACTTTGTATGGTAAGGTAACGCATTTGATGCATACAACAAAATCGCATTTGATGCAATTTAATTGCTTATGACATTCCATTTTGCATACGTGACATATGGGTTTTTTTACTGGGTCTAAAGCTAGAAACAAGGGATGTTCATGAAATTTGTAATCAAACGGCTCAGCAATTGAAGCACACCGTACATCTAGATTAAATGTGCATTCCTCTATGCAACACTCATAGACAAAGCCACTACAAACACGATCACAAGCATCGCATCTAAACTGACGACTGCGAGACCTCAAAGTAAGTTGGTGAGGATGTAATGCATGTTGTATTTTCCAGTGAGCTTTTGTGCATGTTTCATGGACGAAGAAGTTACATTCCCTACAAGAATAAAGATTACCTTCATAGATAGGAAGGACGCAAGCTTGGCAAAGCTTGTTTTCTTCATAAAATATGTTGACTTCGAGCATGAGGTGATGGGGATGAAAAAAATGAACTATAACTCCTTCAGATATCACATTGAACGGCATAACATCTTTTGTTATATCATTTTCTTCTTGTACAACTTCAAATTCTTTTCCATCCCACACATTTTTTCCTAGAGCACATATTGAATGGACAGCATAATGGCTACATTTGTCACAAGAATATGCACCATAATCATTGTTGATACTTTGACGACAAACTCCACAAGACCAATATTCTCTGGATGGAAGAGGAGAAGTGTAGGAGATATGATGGTAATGACGTGATATCTTGATGATGCGTGGGAAATACATACAATCGTTATGAGCTACAAAGTTGCATTTGGCACATATATAGGTGGGATAAAGTTTTCTCAACAAACCACAAACGTTACAAGTTAAGGAAGTTTGTCTGGGAAAAAGGGTTAGGGGATGGTTATGTCTTTTTGGTTGGTTTATAACAAAGGGTATCGGCTTCATCGCGCATATCAGATGCATGAAAATATGACAGATTGTGCAATAATAGACCATGTATGTTGCTTCCCTTCCACAACATAGACACTGAGTATTGCGATCAATATATAAAACAAAATAAAGTTGGAGATAATGTTCAGGGTGGTACGGGTGTTTGATTTTAGGAGGAGACTCGACACATTCTTTGTGGTATATTTGATTACAATAGTCACAGAAATAATAGTCTGTGCCAAAATTTGCACCACGGCATGACCAGCAACCACCATCATCATCAAATTCTTTATTGTTGCACCAAAACAAAGGTAGCACACTATGATCATCATCTTTTGTTGTAGAGAGAACGTATTCGGGGGATGAATTTAGTGGAAAAAAATTTAAATTCTCTTTACGCAAACCTTTTACGAATCTTGCACCAGGACATGTGAAAAGAGGTTGGTCGTGACTGGCTGCTTCACCAGAGGAAGTTGGGTTTTGTGTTTGTGGTATGCGATTGTATTTCGGATGGTAATATATTAGAAATTGTTTGCCATCCTTTTCCTCCTCATAAAATCCACCGACGAAATCCATGGCTGCTTCTAGTTTTTCCTCTTTTCTTTACTATGTATAAGTTTTTGTGAAAATGATATGATGTGCAAAATACAAGTATTAAAACAATTTTCTGCTATAAATATGAAAATGTGAGTCAAAAAATTTCCTATCATTAGATCCTTAACGTGAAAACGAAATGGACTTTGTTCTTTTCTTTTTACTTGTGACAATGTACTATATATACTTCCTACGCAAATAAAGAATTAACTTGTCTTTGCATATAGTTTTCTTTGTTTCTGAAATTATTTGAATCTCACGACCCGACCGATTATTGAGAATAAATCTAACAAAATAAACATCGTTTTATAATCATTTTACATTTAAATAATCGGGTTTAAAGTAAAAAAGAAAAGAAAAGAAAAACTCTAGTTAATAGAAAAATAGCAATCCCTTGAACCCTTGATTCGCAATGGTTCATTAAGGGATTAATTAAAGAACATGGACCAGTATTATGGAATACGATCACGTTAACGCATTGGTCCTTATGGTTATTTAGATAACAAATAAGTTATTAAATATATATATATATATATGCTGTGGGTTACAAACTTACAATGTTTGGAAGAATCTATAAAGTTTCATCACCTCACTTTCTCCGGTTACGTGAATCTCTTTATAAGCCGGAACAAACAAAACATCTCCTTGATTAACCAGCAATTGAGATGATGAATTGGTTTGCAATCTCCCTTTTCCTTCAATAACCAGATAAACCGACGGCCCGGGGACTGCCGGAAAAACCGTCGATCTCCCTGTAGAAAGATCACAATGATCCACTTCGAACTCATCAAATGGAGGAAGATATCTTGTAATGTATGGAGTCAGAGAAAACCCTTTCAAAATCTCCGGGTACCCCTGAACAAAACCGGTACGGTTAATCAATAACCAGACAAGAAAAATGAAACACGAGTAACAAAATATGCAATAAATAACATAGCTATAACTAAACCCTAAATTCTAAACCTTAAGCCCGAAAAATTAACTTTTTAACCCTAAACCAAAAAATCTTAACCAAAAAATTGTGGATTTTCCTAAAGTTTGTAAGAATTTGCCAATTTTTCTTAATTGGTCCAAAAGAACAATCGGTTTTGATATTGGTTTTTACCAACTAAACCAAGACCCTAACGTGTAAAGGAAGTTACCAGTTTGTAGGTCAGCATAGAGCAGAGCGTTTGAACATCTCGGTGTTTCGGAGTGAGACCAGCTCTTACGACGTTGTCTGAAGCAGCCATACACTCGACACAGTCGCCGGGGATGTAAGCGTGAGGCTCGTCCGCGTCCAAATACAAAGCCTCTCCGGGATTAAGCTTGACGTAGTTAAAGAAGAACGCTGAGATCACGCCTACGTCACCTGGATTCTCAAGTTCCAAAACTAAGTTTTCCTTCTCCGATAACTCACGGTGTTGACTCTCTGAGATCAGACGAATCTTCATCTGTGATATGACTTGCTTCGTCTCATTGCTGCTTGCAGACATTAACTGCGTGAAGATCAAACGGACAATATTGGGATTAATTAAATGTTAGATAAATATAAGTTAGAGATAACTATGTATAGTTAGAGATAAGCTCGAGTTAGTTTGGTTGTTATCAAGTTGGTATGCCGACTTAAGCTTGTGTATATAAACACTTCTTGTACATTGAATACAACGACACATTCACATATCAAAATTCACATGGTATCAGAGCATAGATCTTAAATTTCTCTGATCTGTGCTTTCTCATTCGTATTTGTTACCCTATTTTGTTTTCTATCAAGACGTGTTCTTAAGCGATGGCTGGAGATGATGTTGAGGCCAGTGGGCAGATTACCCCTCAAGGAGGACAAAGCGTGGTGGAGAAATCTATTGTTTCGCCTTATTCGATGTTTTCATCGGATAATCCTGGTTCTATGATTACGGCGGTTCAGCTTAAAGGAGACAACTACAACGAGTGGGCAACAGAGATGATGAACGCTCTTCAAGCAAAGAGAAAGACGGGTTTCATTGACGGGTCGTTGAAGAAACCAGCTGAAGATCACCCCGATCTAGAAGCTTGGCTTAGTGTCAACTCTTTGATTGTTGGTTGGTTACGTACGTCCATCGAACCTCGAGTCCGATCTACGGTGACGTTTATTACCGATGCTCACAAGTTGTGGGACAACCTCAAGGAGAGATTCTCCGTTGGTAACAAGGTGCGTATACATCAGTTGATGTGTCAATTGGCGTCGTGTCGCCAAGAAGGACAGGCAGTAATCGACTATTATGGTCGGCTTGCCAAGATGTGGGAAGAGTTACAGACTTATCGACCTATACCTGCGTGTACGTGTGATGCAGCAGCGGTATATGAGAAGGAGAGAGAGGATGAACGTGTTCATCAGTTTGTAATGGGGCTCGATGAGTCACGTTTTGGTCATGTAGTGACCGCGATCATTGAGGCAGATGTTCTGCCTGATTTAGGGAAGGTGTATGCCAAGGTGATTCGAGAAGAGGATCGTCTCAATTCCGCCAAAGCACGTGAACAGCAGAGTGACGCAGTTGGTTTTGTGACTCGGCGTGAGTCTCCACAAGATGCTTTAGTAGCAGCGACAAACTATCGTCGTGATGGAGGTTCTGGAGCTCGCTCTGAGGCATCTCAAGGAGAAATCGGAAACAGAGGAACACGAGATCGTCTTTGTTCTCACTGTGGCCGATCGGGTCATGAAAAGAGCACTTGCTGGCAAATTGTTGGCTATCCGGAGTGGTTCACGGAACGTGGTGGAAGAGGTGGTCGTGGCAGAGGAGGCGGACGTGGAGGTTCTAGTGCAGGACGAGGACGTGGTCAAGTCAATGCCGTACAAACGATGGGTGTTGCTCACGCAACCTCTCCGATTGCCTCTACAAATCCGGAGTTAACACCAGAACAATGGAGAGCAATCTCTCAGCTCATTAATGATAAGACTGGAGGCTCATCTGATAAATTGGCTGGTAAGATACTCGGTGATGTTATTTTGGACACGGGAGCATCACATCACATGACCGGGGATATGTCGCTACTTGTTAGTGTTAAAGACACATCGCCGTGTACGATTGGTTTTGCAGATGGGAGTACGACGGTGTCGTCTCAAACAGGCGTGTTGCCTTTGACGGATCGTATAGCATTGCCTGATGTGCTATATGTTCCTAATCTAAATTGCTCTTTGATATCGGTCTCGAAGCTTTTGAAATTTTCAAATTGCTTTGCGGTCTTCACTGATACAGTTTGTGTTTTACAGGACCGTTCTACGAGGACTCTGATTGGAACCGGTGAGGAACGTGATGGTGTGTATTACTTTAAGGATGTGATTGCTTCTCGTGCAAACAAAACGGATGCAAAGGTTGATCAAGTGTTGTGGCATCGGCGGTTAGGGCATCCGGCTTTTTCAGTGTTTTCGTTTTTACCTGAGCTTTCTGGTGTTGGGGTTTCTATTTCTGCTAGCCCAAGTCCTTGTGACACTTGTTTTAGGGCTAAGCAAACAAGAGTTATGTTTCCTGATAGTTTTAATAAAACCTCAGAGTGTTTTGCTTTAATTCACGTGGATGTTTGGGGACCTTATCGCTTCCCTGCTTCGTGTGGAGCTGTGTATTTTCCGCAAGGTTTCTCGCATTCTCATCCTAATAAAGTTTGCCGTCTGCGTAAATCTTTATATGGTTTGCGTCAAGCGCCGAGGTGTTGGAATGAAAAGCTCACTACGGCTCTGATTAAGGCTGGTTTTACACAATCCCATGCCGACTACTCATTGTTTGTTTACTCTCGTGGTAATGTGGAGCTTCGGGTGTTAGTATATGTTGATGATCTTGTTATTTGTGGAAATAACAATGAGGAGATCGTCAAGTTCAAGGAGTATCTTGGACGTTGTTTTCATATGAAGGATTTGGGTAAACTCAAATATTTTTTGGGCATTGAGATTGCTAGGAGTGCTGAAGGTATTCTTATGACGCAGAGAAAATATGCGTTGGACATTGTTGCTGAAACAGGGTTGCTTGGTTGTAAGCCTGCAGCTACACCGATGGAGCAACGCCATAATCTTGGTGCTGATACGAGCAAAGAGCTCACGGATCCGACACGATATCGACGACTAGTTGGTCGCCTCATTTATCTCAGTAACACTCGTCCGGATCTTTCTTATCCCGTGCATATTTTGTCTCAGTTTATGAAGGCGCCAAGAGAAGCACATTGGGACGCTGCTTTACGTGTTGTACGTTTCTTGAAGGGTACGGCTGGTCAAGGGATCCTGCTCCGTGCTGATTCTGATTTGACATTGTCAATGTATTGTGATGCGGATTGGGCGGCTTGTCCAACTACTCGACGTTCTCTTACGGCTTATGTAGCTTTGCTCGGAGGTTCACCTGTTTCTTGGAAGACAAAGAAGCAAGCTGTCGTCTCTCATTCGTCGGCGGAGGCCGAATACAGAGCAATGTCTATTGCTACACGCGAGATAAAGTGGCTACATCAGTTGTTGACAGATTTGGGATATTCACAGGGCCAACCGACTCGCTTGTTTTGTGATAGCAAGTCTGCAATGCACATTGCAGCAAATCCGGTGTTTCATGAAAGAACAAAACATATTGAGGTGGATTGTCATCGAGTTCGTGATGCTATTAAGGAGGGGTTGATCACTACGGTTTATGTCAACACTACTGAGCAGTTGGCAGATGTATTAACCAAGGCGTTGGGGAAGGTTCAGTTCGAGACTTTGATGTCCAAGTTGGGCGTTTGTAACCTTCACGCTCCCACTTGAGGGGGAGTATTGGGATTAATTAAATGTTAGATAAATATAAGTTAGAGATAACTATGTATAGTTAGAGATAAGCTCGAGTTAGTTTGGTTGTTATCAAGTTGGTATGCCGACTTAAGCTTGTGTATATAAACACTTCTTGTACATTGAATACAACGACACATTCACATATCAAAATTCACAGACAACGGATTTAACATTCTTGTCTTCATCGTGTTCGTGGACGTTAAGGATTTGATCTGCAGCTTTGCTTCCGACAAGCTCTGTGATCTCTGGTACATTGGCGATAACCTCCTTCAGCTCCTGAAAAAGTGGTAAAGAACCGGTTCAGTTTTGGTTTTAGATTATATAATAAGATAAATAAACGAGTAAACCAAATCAGAATCAAACAAATTCGGTTTAACTTTGTAATGCAACCTGAACTGAACCAACGTAACTCCAGAGATAAACCAAACCAAACCGGAATAAATTGTGGAGAGGGGTCGGTTCAATTTTCCATTGATCCCAGTAACCAGTGACAATCAAAAGAATTTTTCGGTTTTTCAAACTTTTAATTCAGTTTCTGAATATCAAGAACCAAAATAAATCATAATTTGATAAAGATTGCTAACCAAACAATCACCCCGATCTAGATATAGCTTAAACCGGATCTAGATAAAGCTTAAACCGATAGTAATTTCGTTTGGTTTGTGGAACAATTTAACAGAAATGATCTAAATCAAGAACTGACTCAGTAAGAAGTTTGAAGCGAGAGAGAGAGAGAGAGAATCTGAAATGTGTACCTTAAGAGATACGAAACCACAAAGGGCTTGAAAATGAGTGACGGCGAGAGCAGTCTCAGGCTTAGGGTTGCCCGCTCTCAGTCCCCTAAACAAAACTGTTTTCTGTCGGTATCCACCTGTTCTTTTTTGCTCCGCCAAACGCCACCCAGAGTTTC
>OVBC01001913.1:0-19097 GCA_900406465.1 Noccaea caerulescens
TCTTTTGTTGTCCAAAACAGAAAAGAAAAAAAGCAAGCCTTCTTCTTGTACAGCCATCGATTGAGTTCCTCTAAATTAAGCAAAACTCATCTTTGTTTTAAATTATTACAAATTTACCTACTAGTTTACTATATGTAACAATCTCACCCCTGGATGTTTCATTTCGTGGGCTTGTTTACAGCATTTCCAAATTGGGCCCACTAATTTGAATTTCCTATCCCTTTGAGGCACTAGATTATCATGTCAACTTTGTGAGAAAAAATGTCAAATCCCACTAACATAATATATAGCACATTTTGAAAATTTTCTTATGAATTGCAATCCACAAAATAAATGGATCTACCTGCGTAAGCTGGTTTAATCTATTTTTTTGGGTTAAATTAGTCTAATACAATATATTAAAAATGAAATAGAAAGAAAGAAAAAAATGTTATATATCAGAGAGGTGATTTCACGTGTACAGGAGAATGATGCTACTTGTGTATCATTTGTAGAGTCCATCCCTGCCTATGATAGCTTGACGAGTCCGAAAGGTTTGAGAAATCAAATGTTTTCTTTTGTCTCTAGGCTGGTACATTCATAAGATGTTGAATCTTGCTTCTTCTTCTGCAGACTTGTTTATGGAGAGGATAGAATATGAATGGTCAAGAGATGATGTGCAGACATCTCGAATATTGTTTTATCTTCGAGTAATCCCAACATGCATTGGACGGTTATCTGCTTCTGCCTTTAGGAGAGTCGTTGCATCAACCATGTTTTTGTATCCTTGAGAAAAAAATATAGAGAAGTCCTTTACTTTTTTCTTTTGTTTAGCCTCAAGTATGATCTATCGTATTTCCTTAACAATCCATTGGCTAGGTATATTGGACATCCAAACAGAAAAGTGGCACGAGCATCTCATACTTTGTTGGTAGCATTTCTCTCTTCAGCAAAGGAATCAGAGGAGGACGAAAGAAATCAACTCAAAGAACAGCTTGTTTTCTATTACATGCAACGATCTTTGGAGGTACCTAAGCTAAAAGAGAATAATGGATGTAATGTAGCTCTTTTCCTGTTTATTCATCACTAACTAAGTCATGGTTTGTTGAAATAAATGCAGCTTTATCCTGAGATCACACCTTTCGAAGGTTTAGCTTATGGCGTTGCAGCCTTGACCCGACATCTACCTGCAGGAAGTCCTGCTATATTTTACACTGTTCATAGCCTTGTTGAGAAGGCTTCTACATTTAACACCGATGCATTGCAAGGAAAAGGGTCTGATCCCGGTAATCAAATTCTTGAGTTGCTTCTGCGACTTGTCTCTTTGGTTGATATACAAGTAAGTTTCTCCTCCTGTCATCTCTACTAGCAAATGGCTCATATGTTAATGTTATCTCTGTCTTTGTATGCATAATTTGTTCTTTCTTGGTTCAGGTGTTTCCATATCTGATGAAGTCATTGGCACAGCTTATTTTAAAGTTGCCGAAAGAAAGGCAGAACATGGTGCTTGGTGACTTGTATGGTCAGGTGGCTGAGTCAAGACGATGTGATTCGCAAGCCTTCTTTGGTCTCTTGGCTACAGTCACTAAACTACTTATGTTCGAATAACCGGACTAACGGCTCCCCTTCTGGACCAGTGATAGACACATCGAACCAGTTGGCTGCTCGGCTCTAGGGATCTCCTCATAGTTTGCAAACTTGTGAAATAGAATTAATGTTTGTTCTATATTTTGTTATCATAAAATTAAGTTAATAATTTATTTTTTATAAATTATGATATTATCGAGTTATGACAAACTGTGCCTGGAAATTCAAAAGAAACTGAAGGCAGACTATGAACAAGTTGTTGATGATGTCAAAGAACTTACTTCTTCCACATTAGTTACTAATGCAGACGGCTGTAGGCAAAAATACCAAGACAAACAATGGCCAACGCAATTTTCTGTAAGAATCAAACCACTCCTAACTGTAGTAAACGAAAGCTAACATATAGGAATATCTTCGTAGACTCCCTTTTTGAGAAAACCACACTTTCCCTGCTTGAGAGCTAACTGACGAAAAAGCAAGAAGAATCTCTCTTGAGACAGCCCTTACAAATTTTGAACCAGTTGGTGGAAAAGAATCGAACAAGGAACCTCATTATGCTTAACTTGAGTCTTCGGATCACTTCCTCTACCAACAGAACAGAAGAAGGAGGAGGAGGAGGCTGCAAGAGAGGAGGAGGAGGAGGAGGCTGCTCAAAGAGAGGCTATAGGGGTAAGTCCCAAACTGCATGGTTTCTGTTTTGAGAGACCTGAAACAAACTAAATATAAGAAGGATAACTTAGCAAAATATATTAATTATCATTCTACGGTCATATTGTACTTGTTCCTGCCCAATAACAGCTCCCGTGGGATTGGGTATTCATAAGCAGCATTTTACAAGATATAATGCCCGGAAAAACGTTAAAGTAACGAAAGATATAATGCCCGAAAGATATTATGGTGAAGTAACGAAAGATATAATTAAAGTAACTTCTCTGATTTGGTGATTTTGTTCATTCATCTTAACAGGGCATCATATTATGGTGACGTAACGAAAGATATAGTGCCCGAAAAACGTTCGAAAATGTTGCATCTCAAGATGAAACTTTGGGTTATGAATTGCAATCCACAAAATAAAACACAACACGTTTCACACGCTTCATCTTCTCCTCTAAGAGACCCCACGCCTTGTCAAGAGTGAGGGAATCAACTTCTTGATCTGCTCCCGTCTCCTCCAGCAATGAACTGACTTCGGCGTCCAGATTTTTTTTATTCGGCGGAAGCGACAGTACCCATCCCAACATGATTCTAAGCATCATCAGGTTTTCAACCACTGACCTTTCCCAGTCCAGGGTTTGCAGTATAACATGCAAATGATCCTCATCATTAAGGTCCAGAGAGCTCACGTGATCTAATCTAACAGATATTATGGATTTCAGCATTTTAGTCTCCTCGTCCACCCTGCGGAGAACAGATTTCAACAGGATCCAAGCTGGATTGAAATCGTATTCCTCATCTCCAGTTTTTGCTTTGATAACAGCGATCCGACGACTAGTTTTGAGGGCAAAACCACGTTTAGTGCGGTGCGTAACCATTCCGATTTGTTTAATCTCGTTGTTTTGAGCGAATCTCATACTTTGTTGGTAGCATTTCTCTCTTCAGCAAAGGAATCAGAGGACGACAAAAGAAACCAAGTCAAAATACCAAATTGGATACACCTTCCATAATGCCCGGAAAACGTTCGAAAATGTTGCATCTCAAGTTGAAAATCATGAATATTAATTTGAGTTATTAATTGCAATCCACAATGGGCTGTGTCAAACCCGACCCTTATAAATATCAAATCTGTAAGGTGTCAAATGAGTTGAACATCTCGGCCCAGTCCAAACTCATACGGGTTTGACCCGGCCATTTATTTTGAACTTATGTTAATAATTAATATGACGTATATTCCGGTCCATTTATTTTGAACTTATGTTAATAATTAGTATGACCCGGCCCATTTTATCAATGAATACGGGGTTTACGCTGGTTGTTCCATATTTTGCTAAGTTTGTATGACGTATATCATGAACTTATGGTAATAATTAGTTTTTTCAGTTATGATATTATTATATCTGCAAATATATTGAGTTTTTCCAAACCAGTCTCTTATTCTTGGCACATGTTACATTGTCAAGACCGACTTTGTGCATCCAAACTATTATTTACATCAAGCCACTATTTCACCAAGCCTGAGTTTGAACAGTGAAGTACCAAACTGTTACAGCAACTAATTCAGACGACTGTAGGCAAAAATACCGAGACAGCCAATGGCCAAAGCAAGAAGAACAGGTACAGTTGTGGATTCGAGGTTTTGTGTTGTGCTGTTTGTTCTGTTGCTGTCTAGTCTCTCTATCCGAGACCTTTCTCCAACATATTCCCGAAGAAGATTGCTCAGTGTGTCCATTTGATGCATTATCTGGCGTTGTCCCCGAGCAACCAGTAAAACCTGTCCAGATGATAAAATATAAGAAAATCCCTTAGAGAAATGAAAGATTATCTTATATTCATTGATAGACCCATCCACTGTCTCTCTCTCTCTCTCTCTCTCTCTCTCTCTCTCTCTCTCTCTCTCTCTCTCTCTCTCTCTCTCTCTCTCTCTCTCTCTCTCTCTCTCTCTCTCTCTCTCTCTCTCTCTCTCTCTCTCTCTCTCTCTCTCTCTCTCTCTCTCTCTCTCTCTCTCTCTCTCTCTCTCTCTCTCTCTCTCTCTCTCTCTCTCTCTCTCTCTCTCTCTCTCTCTCTCTCTCTCTCTCTCTCTCTCTCTCTCTCTCTCTCTCTCTCTCTCTCTCTCTCTCTCTCTCTCTCTCTCTCTCTCTCTCTCTCTCTCTCTCTCTCTCTCTCTCTCTCTCTCTCTCTCTCTCTCTCTCTCTCTCTCTCTCTCTCTCTCTCTCTCTCTCTCTCTCTCTCTCTCTCTCTCTATGCTATGGTGTTACTTTGTCTATTGGAGTGAAGCAATCAAGATAAAAAATTAAGCATAAATGTGATTCTAATTTTGGTGAGTTGTAAACATACCTCTTCCATCAGAGGAGATTCCCTTACGAGCTGAGATGCGGATGCGGAAAACGATAAGAGGGAGCCGTTACCATTTTCGGTTGGCAAAGCCAAGTTATGTTGACTACCTGACGCAGCTATCCTGTTGGGAATCTTGGAATTCAACTCTTCAATGCGGGATGTGAATTCATCCATCCTCTCGTTCAGTGTTGATATTTGGTCTGACAGCTGAGTGATCACACCCTGTAGAAGAACGCCATATATGCTCAGTGATTTTTAATTGTGAGCCAAAGTTATGACTTTGCAACAAGAGAACCATATATTGAAGAAAGATCTCAGGGGCAAAAACAGAGAGACCACTTTACTTGATTTGGAAGAGTGGCAGGTGAAGCAGGGGCTCTGGCATCTAACATTCTGTTGTTAACAGCAAGTCTTGTCAAGTTAGGCAAAACTTTGTCTCTTTGGCTTGTGTAAGACTTTGATACACCGCTGTTCAAACGTGCATCAGCACACAAGTCAGATGCTTCCCTGACGTAACATATGTTGTCTTTATTCTTAGATTCTGTCTATTTCTGAATTTTAACCTATCACAAGGAAAAGGACTAGAGGATACCCGTGAAGATATTTCATTCTACTATCAGCAGATGCTCTTGAGAGGGCTTCTTTAGGGCTAGAAACTGTATCGTCATCTAAGCTAAGTTTTGTCTTCAAGTCATCTGGCAAAGCCTGAAATATAACCAAGGAGCCTGAACATATCAAATCATGGTCATGTCATGTCATAATCAACCGGATCTGTGTGTAATAAAACACAGCTCTTACCATAACATCATTCACAAGCCTCTCCAGCTGTATCTGTTCAATATATGTATGTGGAACATATGAACCTTCCAATCCAAGTTGGTCTGCCACATTTTTGACGAAGGAACGGTCTCTACCTTGTACCTTCATAAAAAGTTGGAAAAAAGTTGATTATTAGTTTCAAAATACAACCCCAAGACAGTGTATTATACTTTTAGAGAGAGCAAGAGAAGCAGATACTACCTGAACATATGTCCGGTTCAGCTGTTCCAACCAATCAGTCTTCACAATAACCTTGTCATCATCAAAGATATGACTTTTTCTTTTCAAGATTGATGCAATGGTATAACCCAGTGCCATTAATCCTCCGAGAAGGCGAACACTGACTTCAAAAGTTATTCTCGGTGATATAATAAATGGACGATCTGTAACCCACTCCTGAAAGCAAAAGATAGAACGGTAATCATTCATTTAGTTTGATATGATATGGTGTTTATACAGAAGGAAAACAGTCTGAACAGTTATTGGCCAAACCTCAAACATGAGATTGTATTTTCCATCTCGGTTCCTCATTCTGAGGTATGATTGGCATGCTTCAGGATCCTCGCCTGGTGGTAGCAGATAGATGTCGTAAGTTTCCTCTGTACGTTCCTTGAAATCTCCAGACAGAGCTGCCTTCATTTGTTCTGGTGTTACAGCCTTTGTTGACTGCAGTAAGATAACAAAGTTCACTCAAACCGGGGAAATATTGCAGCTATAACACTGCCATTTGCAGATAATATAAAAATTCCACAATATAACATATTTGAACAATAAGAAATTAAGTAACCTTTAAGATATATGTCGGATTCTGAAAGCCACTGAAGGGGTTAAACTTGTTTTGGATCTTAATATGAGCTGTCTTCAGATCAGGTTCAATAAACGCTTTGTACATAGGATAAACCTGGTTGGAGAAAAACACATAAGCGAAACTTTACTCAAAAGCAAACAGTAGGAGTCAAAATCTCATATTTGAAGTAACTGCATACAGTAGGGATGAGAGCAAGGGAGGTAATCAGGACACGAGAATTAAAAATAGCAAAAGATTAGCGTAGAAACCGTCTCAGATATCTGATGGATTATTTCTTCAGGTTCCTGGCCAGCACGTTGAATGTCCCGCAAAACACGCTTGACGAGATCAAAATGCACTCCACCAGTGACAGAGACACGAAGATCGAGCAAAGGCCGTAGCTTCTCACTCAAAGCGTATATGCCTTCAAGAATAACAATGCGAGAGCTAGGCACCTCAAGCGTTCTATACAAAGTAAGAAAAAAAACAATAAGTCATTGCAGATGTATACCTCTTATCAACTGAAAATATCATAGATCTTAGTATAATCACGTTGTCCATCAGCCATCATCACTAAGTCAAGTGGTTCCCAGGAATTCAAGTGCAATACTGTCTGTCCACAAGTTTTCAACTGTAGCATATGCATCAACAGGGAATGTAAATACCTGTAACCAATTCGCGTACTGGACTTGAAGTCATATATTGGAACCTGAACAGATTTTCCATCCTTTAGGCCATGTATATTGTCAAGTAGTGTATCATAGTCTGTCAACCGTGGATCTGCAACAAATAAATCATTATATCAGATTATATACATATGAAAGAAATGATCGAATCAAGCCAATAACAAGAAGTGTGTAACATAGAGGTGCATACCATCAAAGTTTCCATCAATCACACGAGTACCATCATTGTAGTTGTCCATGTTTATGATAGCAATACTAGGCATGAAGTTCATAATTTTCTCCGTGAAGATTGTCTTTCCAGCTCCAGAAGGACCAGCTAACCCAACCAAAATGAGCCCTTCGTTCTTCTGAGCCAACAACTGGCAAGCACGAATAACAGCGTAGAAACCCTTCTCAAAAGACAACGGATCCTCAATTGGAACTATCTCATATCGTCCTGAGTCCTTTCTTTTAATAAGCTGAACCTGATCCCGCAACAGACCATGCCTCCGGCGAGGTGACAGAGCAACAGAACTATCGAGCACCATTGCAAGTAGCAATGAAGAAGAGAATCTGGAAGGTGAAAATTACAATCAAAGACAAGAATTTTCCGGTTTTCAATACGTTACGAGTAAGCTAAAGATCATTTTCATCAATAGCTTCATCATATTCACAAGTGCGGATGCATACGAACCGTTACCAACCAATCAACAATATTATGTCCAATCGGATCAAAAGATGAGCACAAATTTCAATTCAGTGTAACAAGATCGATCAATATTTCATCAGACGCAGTGGAGAAGATTGACATGCGTATTAAAAACACTCAAAAATGGAATTTTACTGCAACGCGAACTTCGAGAACACTATGTCCATGCGATCAAGACGAGTAAATCAAACAAAGACTCAACGAATAACATTCCGAATCTGATCGTAGAACAGAAGAATCAAAGAGCAATAGAGACGACAAAGCGAGAATCTCTAACTAACGTTTAAGACTACAACCGGAAAAAGAGTCAAATCGGAGAAGAAAAACTCGAGCGAGATTATGCTAAACGAATCTCCGGAACCTGGAAGAAATCGGAAGAATACAAGTTGGAGATATTTTCGTAGCAGCCAATGAGAGTAAGAAAGATGATGATGGATAGAGAGAGGATGACGAAAGAAAATCACGAAAGTTAGCGAGCACAAACAGTAAACCACACTACTCATAGCAGCTCATTTCAGAAGTTGAATTATAATTCACCTGGTTTACCAAACATCGGACCGAGCCGAGCATCTATGTGAATGTGATATAGATCAATAATTAAATCCGGTTAAATTTTGATGGATTAGTGAACCATTAGTAAACCGAGCTAAACGGACATCAAAATTTCGCAAATGAACCGAGCTAAACCGAAAATGGATTAGTGAACCATTGCGAGTCGTTAGTCCACGTTAACGACTATGACCGTCACACGTCACTCACGGTGAAGCAGCGACGACGTGGAAGAAAGTTTACCTTGTCAATCTTCTTTCTGTCGCCTCCCTCCATTTCCTTCCTGTCTTCTTTTTCTTCCACTGGAAATTTCGCAGGAGATAGTGTGAGAGAGAAATAATGGCGAAGCTACTACTTCTTCAAGCGCCTCATGTAGTACCTAGATTCAACAGCGGTAGATCACTGATCTCCGCATCCGCTTTATATAGAAGACCGCTCCTCGTAAATCCCCAATTATCCTATATCGGCCCTCGTCTTCGTTCTAGATTCCCGGCTCGTGCCTTGGAGGATTCACCTGCTTCCTCGGCGGAAATGGAAAAAGAGAAGCAGGAACAGCGGCGTGATGGAGTTTCTCGGGAAAGAGATGAGGACTATCCTACCGGAGAAATGGATTATGAAAATAGGAACGCGTGGGAGAGTTTAGTTGTCAAGTTTCGGATGCTATTTGCTTTTCCATGGCAGCGTGTTCGCAAGGGAAGCGTATTGACCTTGACATTGCGCGGCCAGGTTTCGCCTCTTCTCATTCGTGATTCTGGTTGATTTGACTTGGACAATGTATCAAAGTTTCCATTGTTGTGATTAAAGCTGATTGGGTTTCTTGTTATTTTCCTCTGTTTCTTTTTGAATTTTGTTTTGTCTATGTTCAGATCTCTGATCAGCTCAAGAGCCGTTTCTCTTCAGGGCTTTCCCTGCCCCAAATCTCTGAAAATTTCGTGAAAGCTGCATATGATCCTCGTATTGCTGGAGTCTACCTTCACATTGAGCCTTTGAGTTGTGGGTGGGGAAAGGTTGAAGAAATTCGAAGGCATATATTGGATTTTAAGAAATCAGGTAGCTCCTGAATCTACATTCTTTATTAAATATCATTCTTGTTTATTCGCTCTCTAGCTTTCTCACGCTTTCTGTCACCTAATCAAACACATGTTTATCAGGTAAATTCATTGTTGGGTACATCAACATATGTGGACTCAAGGAGTATTATCTTGGCTGTGCATGCAGCGAGCTCTATGCTCCGCCTAGTGCCTATTCCTTTCTGTATGGTTTAACTGTTCAAGCATCTTTTCTTGGAGGTAAGGGATTGTTTCTTCTTTGGCTCATTTTCTCATTCTCGATGGTGAGGGTCCTAAAGCTGAATATGATAACAACAAAGTTATACAAAAGTGCGTTTATCTTGAACTAGTTATTTTTCAAAAACGTAGGTGTCTTCGAGAAAGTAGGGATCGAACCTCAAGTTCAAAGAATTGGAAAATATAAAAGTGCTGGAGATCAGCTTTCTCGCAAAAATATATCCGAGGAAAATTATGAGATGCTGAGCGTGCTACTTGATAACATTTATGCAAATTGGCTGGACGGTGTTTCTGATTCAACTGGTGCGAGACTTGTTCCAAAATGTTGTTATGGTTTTAACAGTTTAGTTCCCTCCTGAGTGGCTTCTGCTTAGAACTATGCAGGGAAAAAGCGAGAAGATGTTGAAAGTTTCATCAATCAAGGAGTTTACGAAATCGAGAAGCTAAAGGAAGAGGGGCTGATTAAGGATATTCGGTATGATGATGAGGTAATACCATATCTATTCTCTTATGGTAGATGGGATTCAATACCTTCTACGTCATCCCAAAACCAATGATCCTTGTTATTTCACCCTTTATCATGAACTATTCATTTTGTAGTTTTTGGTATTGTGATGGATTATTTACAGTAGTTATAAAAATTTCTTATAAACTATAGATCAGAGAACTGTCTATTAGCTCCATACTGTGTCTGATCTCTATCATTCAATATGAATGCTCCTGCAGGTTATATCGATGCTGAAAGAGAGGCTTGGAGTTGAAAAAGACAAAAAGCTTCCTACTGTTAATTACAAGTAATTAACTCTTACTATATGTAATTGTCAAATTGATGCCTACTGAATCTAGAGCTATTATGTTTGCATGTACAATTGGCTCAAGCCTTGTGCTATTGGGTAATGTATACATAATGTGTCCTAGCCCCTAGATGGTTCCTGCGTTATTGGGTATCTAGATATGGAGAAATGAATATCCTGTGTCAGTACCCATTAGAGATCGTAATTTTAACAAAGTGCAGACAGACCGTTTTCTCTTCTTCTTTTTTGGTTCTCATAGGCTATGGTTCCCTTTTAGCCTCATGTAGTTTTGTAATTCTACAAGCTAGTAACATGAAGGTATTCTCGATTGAAATACTTTTATGCAGGAAATACTCAGGTGTTAAGAAGTGGACTCTTGGTCTTACCGGTGGTCGGGACCAAATAGCTATTATTAGAGCAGGGGGAAGCATTTCTCGGGTTAAAGGTCCGCTAAGCACTCCTGGTTCATCTATTATAGCAGAACAACTAATTGAGAAGATCCGCAGTGTAAGGGGTAGGTCCATTTTTTCTTATGTTCTCATCTACAAGTATGTGCTCTTCAACAGTAGCTCAAAGCTTTGTTTTTCCCACTTTTCTTTTGAAGAGTCCAAAAAATATAAGGCTGCCATCATCCGAATTGACAGTCCAGGAGGCGATGCTCTCGCTTCTGATTTGTAAGTAGTGGTATCAAGTGTCCAGTAACTTACAAATATGATCTCCATCAAACTTTGGAAAATCTTCTAGGCTTTATTATGATACTACGTATTGGTTGCACAGAATGTGGAGGGAGATCAAACTGCTGGCTGAAACAAAACCCGTCATCGCATCAATGTCAGATGTGGCAGCAAGCGGAGGCTACTACATGGCAATGGCTGCAAACACCATTGTTGCTGAAAATCTGACTTTGACTGGCTCAATTGGAGTTGTCACAGGTGATCTTACTTTGTCTACCTGCCAAAGAGAGAAAGTCGTTTGCTCTGCATCTTTGTACAAATACCCCTTTCACCCTCACCATGCTTGATTGCTTTTTGTTTGTTCTTCTTGTTGTTGCAGCAAGATTTACCTTGGCCAAACTATATGAAAAGATTGGCTTCAACAAGGAAACTATATCTAGAGGAAAATATGCTGAGCTTCTTGGGGCTGAGGAAAGACCTTTTAAGTGAGTGACCTCGCCTCTGTTTATTACAACGATTCACCTTGTTATGCTCTGACCTCAATTATGTTTACAGGCCAGAGGAAGCAGAACTGTTTGGGAAGTCTGCACAGCATGCATATCAGTCTTTCCGAGATAAAGCAGCCTTATCAAGATCGATGCCTGTAGAGATTTATTTCCTGTATTCATATGCTTTATTCCTTTTCAAGAGTAAAATTATATCTTCCACCATGTTGTTCTTAGATCGACAAGATGGAAGAAGTAGCGCAAGGCAGAGTCTGGACCGGTAAGGATGCTCATTCTCGTGGTCTAGTCGATGCTCTTGGCGGGCTTTCCCGAGCTATAGCCATCGCTAAGCAGAAAGCTAACATTCCTCTTCACAAGAAGGTTCGTCTCATCTTTGTAACAAATCTTTAATACTGAAGACAGCACAGAGAAGATGATGACATATTAGATACTTTGGTTTGTCTACAGGTAACACTTGTCGAGATTTCGAGACCGTCTACATCACTACCAGATATCTTAAGCGGTATAGGAAGCTCGGTGATTGGAGTGGACAGAACATTGAAAGGTCTGCTCGATGAATTAACAGTCACCGAAGGAGTTCAAGCTCGAATGGATGGAATCATGTTTCAGCAGCTTGGCCGTGATTCTTTAGCAAATCCCATCATTGATTTGCTTAAAGATTATCTCAGCTCTCTCCGATGAATTCCGACACTATTTACCGATTCTCATTCGAATCCGTGTAATTAATGAAACACCCATCCTTAACGCCATCGTATTTGAGAAAACTTTCATATAGATGAAATGAAACCGATGAAATATTTCAGACCAGTTTTCATTCAACTCTAATTAATTCAAGAAGTGAATGTGAAAGAAGTTTCAAGTCTCACCAATTTACAGTTTCAAATCTCTAAACAGATATATATACAGTCACATGCACCTTCTCTTAGAACACCAAAGTAAAGCAAGAATCAAAAAGCAACAATAATGAAGACCTCCATGAGTATCATCATCTTCTTCGTAGCCGTTCTTTCCATTTCTACTCTCTCTTTAGCCAAGAAGAGCCCTGTGGAAGCTTGCATAAGAAGAAACATTGCTCAATCGCTCTCTCTTCCTCCTTCGAGCAAACCCATAACATCTGATTCCAAGGTGTCAGACGACGTATGCAGAGACGAGGGACGAATCATCATGTACTTCTTGAAACTGAACGGTAAGTTCCCACCTTACTACGTCAAGGCATTGTGCAAAGTATTTGGAGACGACGAAGAGAATGTGAAGGAATACGTTACCGATAAATGGTTGAATCATTCGGAGACGCTCCTCGATAGCTTAACTTGCATAAAAACAAACGTCTTGATAATCAAGAAGAGCCCTGTGGAAGCTTGCATAAGAAGCAACATCGCTCAAGCGCTCTCTCCTTCACCTTCAAGCAAACCCATCACACCTGGTTTCGACGTGGCAGACGAAGCATGCAGAGACGAGACACGCATCGTCATGTATTTCTTGAGATTGAACGGAAAGTTCCCAACTTACTACGTCAGGGCAATGTGCAATGTTTTTGGAGAGGACGAGAAGAAAGTGAAGGAATACGTTACTAACAAATGGTTGAATCATTCGAAGAAGCTCCTCGATAGCTTATCTTGTGCTTCTCTATAAAAATTTGTAATTTATTTTGAGGTTTTAAAAGAAGAAACAAAAACTTAATAATATTTTCTTTATTACAAATTACCAACGAAATTGGTCGTGAGTGTTCCCATGTAAATGACGCTTTTATATTCATTTACTTCAGTGACTAATGTATCTCCGTAATATTCTCCGAGAGATATACGCCGGAGAATCTCACCGACGAAGCTGATTTTCACCGCTGACGGCTCGTTGGAGACCACTACAAGCTTCACGGAGTTTGACGCGACCCAGAAATTTCCACCGTCTGTTCTCCTTATCTTTCCCGGACCCGGTATCGACGGTACGAAAATCTCCCACGTGTCGGCTTTTGGACCCTTGATCCAATACCTTAAGATCCGATTCCTCAAGAACTCTCCCACCAGGACATACTCTCCGTTTGAGCTCACGGCGCATCCGGCGGAGCCACTTAGACCGGTTAACAAAATAGTGACACTTTTAGTCTTTGGATCGTACCTAAAGAGCCTCCCCGTCGCATCTTTAACGGCAACCGCTGAAAGACAAGTTGACTGAAAAAACAATAACAAAAAGGTTATATTCCACCGGTTTACAAAATTGACCAAACCAAACCGAACCGGTACAAATTTCCATTAACCTTAGGCCAAATCTTGTGCTGAAAGATGTGAAGTAATTTAATTTAACTATTTTTGTTCAATAAAAGTATCATCTAACATATAAATAAAATATAATTTAAAAGTAGTATGATATAATTGATCATACAATATAATATGCCATAAAGTAAAAATTACATTGAAATGTGAAAACTGCTTATATTTATATTTTGAAATAAAAACTTCTAAAATTGCTTATATATAAAACATAAGAAATATAAAACTAGAATAAGTCTCACTTATACATGGATATATAGTAATATATTTTACAGCCCGTAAAAATTACAAAATAAAACAAAAATAATAATCAATCGTGAAAATTTATTAGAATTATCTTTTTTTATTGTTTTATTTCACTAGAAATTTGAAAAAAAAAAAATAGACAACTGAAAAATTAGACTATCAAGGGGTTCACGAATTCCTTGCCCACACCTAAACCTCGACGATGGCCATATTTTTCCAGCATCTTGCTCCTAAAACTTTTCGTATGATCTTCCCAGTATCCAACTTTTTTAGGTCTCTCTTTGACTTGGGTATGATCTTTGTCTTCTACCTCTCTCTTCCTCTCATCCTCCGCTCTGCTTTGTCAAATTCTTGTTGTTGACGATCATCATCTTGTTGAACTGGACCGTATATTGTATGTGTCTTTGCTAGTATAGGTTTGGTATGTTGATGTGGAATGTCCCACACGCTATGCTCTGCTTTTCTACCTTCACTCTCAAACCCATCACCCGGGTTTCCATGTATGGGTTCGCGTGATGTGTGGACCTGTTGAAATGGACCATATAATGACCGTCTTTTTACTGGTATAGGTTTGGATGGTTGAAATGAAGTGTCCAACACGTTACGTTTGGCTTTTCTATCTCTAGTCGCAAATCTATCAACGAGGTTTTTGACTTCTTTTGCAGCTTTTTTAGGAACTTGTTTTAGTTGTCTACGATATTTGTCTTTTGCCTCTCTCTCTCTTCCTCTCAATCTTCTGCACAAACCAAAGACGTTAGGGACATGAGACATGAATGAATATATTGCTATGAGTTAAAAAAAGAGGACCAGATTTGGTGATAGTGTTTTAATTGACCTGTTGAATAACGTCTGACCAAGAAGAGTGTGCCCGTTTTTTTGCTGGTATAGGTTTGGATGGTTGAAATGGAGTGTCCAACACGTTACACTTGGCTTTTCTATTTCCAGTCACAAATCTATCAACCGGGTTTTTTACTTCTTCTCCAGCTATTTTAGGAACCTGTTTTAGTTGTCTACAATCTTTGTCTTTTGCCTCTCTCTTCCTCTCAATCTCCTGCGCAAACCAAAGACGTTAGGAACATGAGACGTAATGAATATATTGCTAGGAGTTAAAACGAAGACCAAATTTGGTGATAGTGTTTTAATTGACATGTTGAATAACGTCTGACCAAGAAGTTTCTGCCCTTTTTTTTGCTGGTATAGGTTTGGATGGTTGAGATGGAGTGTCCAACACGTTACGCTCGGCTTTTCTATCTCCAGTCACAAATATATCAACCGGCTTTTTGACTTTTTCTCGAGCTTTTTTAGGAACCTAAATTTAGTTGTCTATGTCTTTTGCCTCTCTCTTCCTTTCAATCTCCTCAGCTCGGCAGCCCTTTAATTCCTGCAACTCTAGTGCAATAACGCTACTGCAACGAGGCAGGACGATTTGGATCAATAGGACGACGATTCAGATCAATAGGATGAGTATTTTATATTTTTTGAGTCGGTTCGGATCGGTTCCAATCGGGTTAAGGTTGATTCAAATAGTGTTTATAAGCATCAATGTTTATCCGGAAAAAAATACCGGGTTCAGATCGAGTCATTTTAAGTATGTTATACAAAAAAATACACTTACCTACCCAAAAATATACGAAACTATCCAAAATATCCGAAATGGATATTCAAAATACCAGAAATATACAAAAATACATAAAATACCTGAAAACAATAAAAAAAAAACTCAAAATATATGAAAACTATAATAAGTCTCACTTATACGCAGATATATAGTACTCCCTCCGTTTCTTTAAGATGAATTTTCTAGTTTTTTCACACATATTAAGAAAAAGTAAAAATTCAATAAATTTTCTAAACTAAACAACTTTAAACCAATAGTAATGCAAGAAATACATTGAAATATGGTCTTTTTTACTTTAATCAAGAAAAAGTACATTGAAAACCTATAAAATTTATCTTTAAGGAACAATAAAAAATAGCTAAAAAATTCATCTTAAAGAAACGGAGGGAGTAATATATTTTACAGCCTACGGACTCATATCATAGCATTAAGGTCTTATATGCTAATTCTGTCTTTGCCTAAAATTATATATCTTTAAACTATCTAATCACATTGCGGATTAGCTATTTTTGTTCAAACTGCAATCTCATTTTATTATATATATAATATAATTTGCAATTTAGTCAGATAGCTTTACTCTTGTCCGGATTTTAACTTTTCTTTCTGTGAATTTAGAATGATGAATGCCTGTTCCGCCTATTTATTCAGCCCAATCGGATTAACAATTTTTTTATGAGCTACAACAAATTGAGGTTAGGTTTATTTCTTTAAGGAAGGTTGTGATGAACCTTGGCTTAATTATATCCTCTTTTCTTCTTTGTGGAAAGTTATTATCAGAAAATGAGTATTTGGGTTGCTTTGTAATTACACTCCTACTTTGGTTCCTTAATTCCAGTTTCAATCTTCAAGATCCTAAGACGTGTGGTATTAGGTATGTGAGCATCCGATATGAATGTGAGGTTGATAGTTATCATAGGAAGAAAAAAGTAAATTGTTACCAAGACCAAACTTTGGTATCCTCACACAATGATAACCGAAAGTCAAGAGTTAAAAGTAAGGAACTTCGATATCTATATGACCAAACCATCTTTTAAACAGTAATCATCTATATTAAATAAAATAAAAGCAACATTAACCGGATATCTATATGATCAACGGTTTATTCTGAAACAATCACTTTATAATTATATCTAAAACCCAAACTATAGGTATAGGCACTTCAAAGCTTAAGAATTCCGGCGAAAGTTCCAAAAAGTGTTCCGATGTAAAGACTGCCTTTGAATTCATTAACCTCGCTGACCAAAGTATTCCCAAACTTGTCCTTCACCGAAATTGTCTGAAGCACTTTACCATCAGAACTAACTTTAACCGCCGACGGGTTTGTTGGTCCGGTGGCTGAATTCACAACCGAAGCAACCCAAAAGTTTCCAGAAGAACCGATCCTCTTGATGTTGTCAGGGTTCGAAACCGAGTTGGTGAAGTCTTCAGAAGAGCCAGCTTTAGGTCCCTTGATCCAATACCTCTTGATGTTACTCTTTGTGAACTGGCTAACCAACACGAACGAACCGTCTGAGCTCACGGCACACCCGGCTGAGCCACTTAGACCTTCCATCAATACAGTCACCACCTTTTTTGATGGATCGTATTTGAAGAGTTTTCCAGTAGCGTCTTTTGATGCAACTGCTTTCAACACGTCCCTGTTTGCATATAACCAATAATACAATAAACATATTCAGTAACCTAACTATTTATTTTTAAATGAACTATAAAAACACTAAAAATGATTAGAATAAAAATTAGCATTTGTCTCATATAATCTTTAGTTAAGTTTTGATATTTTTCTATAGTTGTAGAGATAAAGTGTAGCAACAAAAAATACTTAATTAGATTTGATTAAAAAGTTTTTTTTAAAAAATAAGGAAAACCATTTCTTTGACGATGATGTAAAAGACATTTATATTCATAAAGTATGTGACTATATGATAAGAAAAATAAATTTTTACCCAGGGCTAAATTTGGAACTGAAAGAAGTGAAATAGACGACGCCAGTGGTGAGATCAACGTCGAGACCATCGAGAAACAAGAAAGGCTTGCCGTTAACACTATTGGCGATCTTCTTGGCGAAACCACCACCGCGAGGGATGACGTGGAGACCCAACGGAGCATCGGCCACGTAGAGCTCTCCTGTTTTGTCATTGAAGGCTATTCCTGCCGGCCGGCCACATTTTCCGATGTGAGTGGTTCCAAGAACTCCGTCGCACCATTGCGACTTCCTAAATAATAATTGTGAAGAAACAGAATATTAAAAGTATATTTTGGACTCCGACCAAAAACCCGGAATTAAAAAGGTTGGATATGGTTTTAGTTTTGACCAAAATAAAATAAAATCCTAGACGTAGTTGACTGCAATGCGTATTAGTTTGACTTTTTCACGTCGGAGGCGTGTTTTGCGTTTTTGTTATACCGTAACGTGTGCCAATAAATGAAACATCGATTACTCACAGTCACAGCCAACCTATCAATAGGTAGGTCAATAATATAGATGAAACTTTATGATATTTTATTACATATTTATGGCTAGTGGAAATACTTGTGTAATCACAAAAGTCTCTTGATCCATATCCGTACGTAAACAAGACTAGTAATTTGGGAAAAAAAAAAAAAACCAATAACTAGAGATGTGATCTGATATTGCAGAAAAAAATAACCATAGAAATTAATGGTCACACGCAAAATTTACTAATTATGAATTTGTTTGTAACATTAATTCTCTGATTAACTAACAATATGCTTCGTTTGCAGATTTGAAGGAAAATGGACAATAAAGGGCCTTTAGTTGATGAACTAAAAGCTCATCGATATATTTATATTTTGAACAAAAAATGTCAAGTATATAGTGTCTGATATGATCTCAAATTTAGTCCTACTTCGTTTTTGTGTATGTAACACGAAAACATATTGGAGAGCAAGAAACACTTACGAGGATACCGTGATATAGCCAAAATCGGCATAACCCTTCCCCGGTAGATATTTGAGAATCTTACCGCCGGAGACTCCGGTGTAAAAACCTTGTCCGGTGGAGTCAAAGGCGAAAGCTTCAGGGCCTGTTCTCTTTCCCGGCACCGTGAGGTTCTGGAAAGATGATGCAGCGTCTGAGAAAACAGCCGAAGAAAAAGAGAGAAGAAGAAGAAGAAGAGAGATCATGGAGACAAACGACGTCATTATGTACGTTTCTTGGTTGTGTTTTTTGTTATCAGATAAGGCTTGTCAGCTGTGTATTTATAGCTTTGATTTTTTGTACCTTTTTTTCAAATTTCCTTCCTTTTATTACGCTTTCTTCTTTTGTATATTCAAGTATTTATAGAGTTTAATATTTTCAATTAGAGCACCAAATCAGACTAAAATAGTAACTGATTGAAAATAAAGAAAAAAGATGCCTAAAATTATTAAGGTTGTTTAGAAGCAGATTGGCAAAAGATATGGAGTATCTTAGAAGGAGTTGATTAAATTTTATAATGAAAGAATTGTGGTTTAAACCCAATATAGATGGTTTGTTCAAGTAGTTAATATGCCTCAGTTGTTTGTCAAGTAAAAGACGATGGAACGAGTTTCAAAATCTATGAAAACTTGTAGTATCCTTTTTTGCCACTATAAATGCCGTTGAAGAGAATTAGTCTGAG
>OVBC01001914.1:0-19095 GCA_900406465.1 Noccaea caerulescens
ATCGCTAAACTATATAACTATGACTGCGGTAGAAAACTTGGAAATTGGGTCAGAGCAATCCATCAAACACCTGGCTTAAGATCATGGTGGAAGTATTCTGATGCATTTAAGAAAGGCCTAGAAAGAATTGAACGCACCGATTTCAGAGAAATAATATTTAGGGCAATGGAGAAGAAATAGCTATGGTAAAAAGATCAAACAAAAAGTAGTAAGAAGTATACCATGTGTACTCGAATACGAATTAGATTTTCCCGAATGATTGGATGATTAATTTTGCTTAGCAACTAAATATGAGAAAAAAGATGAAAATCCCAGAAACTGAAAATGAATAGAGGAAGATGAAGTGATAGAGGAGATAAAAAAGATTTTATCGTGACATGATTGGGAGTTAATAATCGTGAAATCGTGGTGCATCTGATAGAGAAAAATTCGGGATTATAGTTTTTGATTTTGGGTGAGATAAAAATCGTGAGATATGTTTCTCGTTGGACTTAAGCCCACTGCGATGATTTTTTTTTTTTTTTTAAATTGTTAATTATTTTTTGTTGAAAATATGAGGTGTCTCTTGATTAGGGCTTTGTTTTTATTGGGTTTTATTTCAGATTGCACAATTAAAATTATCTGTTGCCAATTACAGCCCATTTTCAATTGAATTTTGTTTTAATAATAACAACAAAATTCGTTGATTAGTAGAGCTGACGTGGACAATTAATTTTGTTTAAACAGACACATGTCACTTTTTAATTCGCCAAGTGACTTGTGCTTTAGTATATAAAGGATTTGACACAGTAACATCCCCATCGATTTATTAATTTTCCATAAATAAAATAGGAAAGGAAAAGTCAGAGTTTATTATTTTAAGGACACTGACCAAATAAAAGTCAGTCTTCAGAAAATGTCTTGATTTTTTTGCAGAACATTCGGTATTCGTATTCACACAAATGTCTTAATAATTTGTGGATCGATTAGTAAGTAATTAATGATACACACTTGCTTGACGGGGCATATGATGATTCTACAAAGACCTGGACTCAGTCAGTCAACGTCCTCTTCCTTACTTCTTCTTCTTCTTCTCAATTTCCCAAAACTCTCTAACTCTCTGCTTCATCTTCTCCCCCTCAGATTTTTTCCTTCTGCCCTAATTTTTTTTTGGGTTTCTGGGTCTCTTTCTTTCTTCTGGAAGCCCTTCTCTAAGCGGAATTTTTTGCTGCGAAATGGCTTCCCCGAACGAAATCGATGACATTCCCATGCTTCCGATTTCAGACTCATCGTCTCGCACTTCTTGGACTCGTAGCGTTTCACTCTCAAACCCTACTTCCTCCGTTGACGGATTCGACAACTCGATTGTGGTTTTAGGCTACACAGGTCCTCTCCGAGCCCAGAGACGTCACTCTTTAGTGCAAATGAGTGGTCCTCTTTCCTCTACTCGCAACCCTGCACCTCTCTTTCTTCCTCCTCCTCCTCCTCCTCCTACCACTACCGATTCCTCTGTTTCCGTTGGCGGCTCCTCTCAGCCCGAGAGGTATCCTTCTTTCGCTGCTCTCGAACACAAGAAATCTGAGGACGAATTCGTATTGAAACACGCAAATCTCTTGAGATCTGGACAATTGGGTATGTGCAATGATCCTTACTGTACCACTTGCCCTTCTTACTACAACCGCCAAGCTGCCCAAATCCCCACATCCAGAGTTTCTGCCATCTTCGATTCGACGGTATGTTGTTTGATTTTCTTACTTAAGACTCAAGTAAATAATGTTGCTTACACAAAGAGTCTCTTTTTCTCTTGCTAGTTTCATAATGCTCTGTATGATGATGCTAAAGGCTGGGCTAGGCGATTTGGTTCATCTGTTTATAGACGCTTGCCTGGAATCATGAATCCTCATTCCAAATTCGTTCAAAGCTGGACTAAATTCTTTGCCCTCTCATGCTTGTTGGCTATTTTCATCGATCCCCTCTTCTTCTTCCTCATATTAGTCCAACAGGTAGAGACATATCTCCTCTCTTTCTCTATCTTTTGCTTCTCATGGATTTGTTGTCTTACGTTTGAGCACCATTTTTGGACCATCTTTCTCGCTGCAGAACAACAAATGCATTGTGATCGATTGGCCTATGGCTAAAGCATTTGTAGCTGTTAGAACTTTAACGGATGTTCTCTTCTCTGTCAACATTCTGCTTCAGGTGTGTTTTTTTTTTTTTGTTGGTTCCATGTTCTTACAAGTGAATCTTTTGGCTTTTAATGCTTATTCTTTCATATTGTTTGTTTCAGTTCCGGTTGGCCTATGTAGCTCCAGAGTCTACAGTAGTTGGTGCTGGCCAGTTGGTTGATCAACCAAGAAAAATTGCTCGCCATTACTTCCGAGGGAAGTTTTTCCTTGACTTGTTCATAGTGATGCCACTTCCACAGGTATTACATAATGTTTAGAGAGAGCTACACAACTGGTTTTAAGTTAGAATGTATATGTTCATTTACCGCATATTTGTTTGCAGATATTGATATTATGGGTAATACCGGAACACTTAGGCACATCTGGGGCAAACTATGCAAAAAACCTTCTACGCGCTGCAGTCCTTTTCCAGTACATTCCAAAGTTATATAGGCTTCTTCCTCTTCTTGCTGGTCAAACTCCGACAGGGTTCATATTTGAGTCGGCTTGGGCTAATTTTGTTATTAATCTTCTCACCTTCATGCTGGCTGGACATGTTGTTGGCTCTTGCTGGTATCTTTTTGGTCTACAGGTATGGCAAACTCTCACTGCCCTGTCTGTTCTAATCAACAGAAAGCTGTAGTGATTTATCGGTTCTTTTTTTTTGCCACTTTCAGAGAGTTAATCAGTGCCTTCGAAATGCCTGTGGTCATTCTGATCGTGCGTGTAGAGATCTTATAGATTGTGGTCGTGGAGATGACGATAAATCGTTAGCTGCCTGGAGAAACAATGCGAGTGCCATTGCTTGTTTTGATGAGGATGGCTTTTCTTATGGAATCTACTCAAAGGCAGTCAATCTTACCAACCATACTAGTCTGTTCACAAGATACAGTTACTCTCTTTTCTGGGGTTTCCAGGTAATTGGGTTGTTTATTCAGGTTTTCCTAGCAGATGTGTTAAACGTTTGCACTGATTGGTATGTTTGTAACTATTATATGTCAACTGTTTACAAATCTCAAAGCAAATCAGCACGCTTGCTGGAAACCAAAACCCAAGTTACTTTCTGGGGGAGGTCTTCTTTACTATGGGCATTATCGGACTGGGGCTTTTGCTTTTCGCGCTTCTTATTGGTAATATGCAGAACTTCCTTCAAGCTCTCGGCCGAAGGTAAATAACTCAATCATTGTCCAAAAGAAGATATCTCAAGACATAGTGGATGGTTTCTAAATCACCAAGTTGTAATCCTTTGATTGTGCTTTGTCCATATTAGGAATTTGGAAATGACGCTAAGACGGCGTGATGTGGAGCAGTGGATGAGCCATAGACGGTTGCCAGAAGGTATAAGAAGGTATGTAAACTACGCCCTTAAACTTTTACATTGTCTCAGGCTCTGTAATGTCACTGTTATACTAACTGAATAGTTATTCAACATTTTCAGGAGGGTGCGAGAGGCTGAGCGGTTCAACTGGGCTGCTACCAGAGGAGTTAACGAAGAATTGCTCTTTGAGAATATGCCTGATGACCTTCAGAGAGATATAAGACGACACCTTTTCAAATTTCTCAAAAAGGTAAACATCAAAGTCCATTTCCCTTAGTGTTCAAAGAGCTACTTCTGAATCTAACTATATAGAGACAGACTGCTGTTGAAACCGAAGTGATAGTTATGCGATCACAGATTAACCATTGCTAAGACTCTACTGAACTGAAATGAGGGTTGATTTTCTAAATGTTAATGGGTTTGCAGGTGAGGATATTTTCGTTGATGGACGAACCAATCTTGGATATCATCCGTGAGAGGCTGAAACAGAGGACATACATAGGGAGTAGCACGGTGTTGCACCGAGGAGGACTTGTTGAGAAAATGGTATTTATAGTGAGAGGTGAAATGGAGAGCATTGGAGAAGACGGTTCTGTTCTTTCTTTATCAGAAGGAGACGTTTGTGGTGAAGAACTCCTCACTTGGTGCCTCGAACGCTCTTCTGTAAACCCCGGCATATATACCCTCTTTTGATAATAGCTTTGGCTCTATGTCTCATAAACATGGAACTGAATCTTCTTTGAAAGCTGCAGATGGAACGAGGATAAGGATGCCATCGAAGGGATTGCTTAGCAACAGAAATGTCAGGTGTGTGACAAACGTGGAGGCGTTTTCGCTGAGTGTAGCAGATCTTGAAGACGTGACGAGCTTGTTCTCGAGATTCCTGAGGAGCCATCGAGTGCAAGGAGCCATAAGGTACGAGTCTCCTTATTGGAGGCTGCGAGCGGCTAGGCAGATTCAAGTGGCTTGGAGATATCGAAGGCGACGGCTTCAGAGATTATTCACTGCTCAGTCTAGTTACAGCCTTTAGATTGTATTCTTCATCTTTTGATGACGATGTTGGATTGATAATGATAAAGCATGGTGGTTGTCACATAGGTGGTTGTTACTCTATTATAAGATAGCTCAGTGCTTCACTTAAATTCAATTTCTTAGTGTAAAAAATATGAAATTGATGTATTTGCTTTTAATAAGAGCATTTTCTCCTAATTGCATATCACTAAAAAATAGATAATTATAATTAATTTTAAAATATTTTTGTTTAATTTAATATTTAGTTATGTAAAATTTAAATAAATAAATTTAACATTTATGTATAACAACTTGATTTCGAGTTATTGTATATATAAAAAGAAGAACAAAATGTATATTTAAATTTCATACCTTTTTAAAAAACTTGTAGAGAGATTTCATGGAAACTAATATTGTTCTCCAATCAAACTTTCAGTCTCCTACAACTCTTTTTGTTTTTCACTTATTTTCGGTATTTTTCAATTAATTGATCTTTATTTCTTTATTTATTTTTGTTTATCAACATTTATCTTTATCTCTTATATTTTTACTCATCTTACATAATTTTAATATTTAGATTTATCTTGCCAAATTTTATATTTTTAACTCCCAAATAATGTAAATCAGAAAAAAAAAAAAAATTATTTCATGATACATCAATGCAAACACATTCAACATTTTGAACATGATAAATCTAAATACAAATTTTGGTTAAAACTTTAACTATGCTTTACTTTTTTAAAAATGATTTTTTTTATCCAACTAATATTATAATTTAAAAACATAAAATTTCCTATTTATTTAGTTAGATTGTTTGTATTTTTTAATAATTCAATTTCTATTATAAATAAGTGTAATAATTAATATAAATTAATATGTATTAAAAAGTATTTTAATTATAATTTAATATTAAAATTGATGAGGTGGACACTTAGAGAGAAAATTCTCCAATTATATTTAAGATTTTCGCGTTAGTTAGCTTTCAAACTTTCAGAAATATACAGTTGTTAAAACCTTTTTTTCAGCTGTTAAAACTTGGATGGCTCACAAACCCTAATTATGAGTACTCGTGGTCAATCCTAATTTAATAACCGTACTCAGTACATCAAGTTTCTATGAAATAGTGAAGGAGCCAAAACTTAATTAAATATTTACTATGTCAAAAAAATAAAAAATAAATAGTTACTACAATATCATTGAATTTTTACTACAACTCACTATATATATATAGACTCCATCAGTTTCTTTTTACCTTTTTAGTTATCTTCTAAACTTAATTTTTGTTTCGTTTAGTTGTCTTTTCTATCTTTTATTTTTATTTATAGGGATTTTGATGTGTGTGTATTTTAGCAGTTTTAAGCATTTGTTTTCACACATTTTTGCAAACATTTGTTCATTGTTTCATCCATCTTAGCTTAGTTTGCATTCATTAGCTGAATCCATAGTCTTTAGATCATACATTGCATACATTATGCATTTGGAGTTGTATTTAGGTACTTTTGGAGGCATTTAGAGGAGAAATGGAGTTAGAAGATTTGAGGAGTCGTCTGAAGCGCGCAACCAAGATCACAATCAGGATGAGAACCTGATTGCCATCGCAAAGACGCATGTTGACCAAGTTGGAGCTGTTGACCCGCGTTGACTCACCTTTGACCACTCACCAATCAAGCCTAAAACGCAAAATTTGGAGCAAAAACCATTTTGGAAAAGAGAAGTATTCAAATTAAATGAGTTGACCAAAGGGTTTCATGTCCCCCACTATAAAAGCTCTAAAAACCTAATTATTTATCTTATCTTGACAACATTTTCTTATCTAGAACAGACTAAAAACCTTTGCTTTTAAGCTTTGAGCGTTTTTGTAAGATTGGTTAACTGATTTTGAGAAAGTTTAGTAATTTTCTTTTGCAAACTTCTTATCCCATCTTATTCTCTCAATTCGCCTTTCTTTTTAGAACTTGCCCCAATTTTACCTAGCTCTTTACATTTTACTAGCAAGCCACCACTCTTTTAGATACTTATCCTCTTTTCTCTTTCATCCTTTCTATTTTCTCGGTTCTTTTTAATGGTATAAGAAAAAAATTAATATCTTATTATATAAAGCTGGATGCGCGCAACGTGGTTGCGACACGTATGATTTTTATAACTCATAGGATCGCGACATGTGACAACTTTAATTTTACTCATATTGAGATATTGACATGTGTCTTGGAAAAAATAGGGAAAAACACTTATTTAAAAATGTGTTAAAAAAGGGAAAACATATATTTGTCATATTCTAATGGAAAAATGTTTTTTATTATAACGGAAAAAGTAAAAAGTATTTTTGTATGCCTCATATTCTGCAATAAAAAAAAATGGAAAATGTATATTTGCCATATTCTAACTGAAAAAAAAATTCATATCCTAACGAAAAAAAAGAAAAAAAAAAGTATTTTGCATGCATCATATTCTAAGATAAAAATGTTCTATATTCTAACGGAAAAAGGAAAAAAAGTATTTTATATGTCTTACCAATCCCTATAAAATAAGCTATAACATTCAAAATTTAATTGTGTGCTTCCATTTTTCTTCCCCTCTCTCTCTTATTTAGAATAAGAAAAATCACGTCTCCGAAAGTTCAAGAAAGCAATGAAAATTATTTGACTCTAAATCAATTGGATCAAAATCAAAATTATCGTCATACTATATAGTACGTGTTATTTGAAAGTGGAAATCTAGAAATAATAATGAAAATAATATTCTTATGGGAGTGGATCTTGTGTTACTTGATGAAGAGGTTATTAACATATTATATTTTCTATTTATATTGATATATTCATAATATAGATATAAACACAATTTTTGTTTTTGTTTTAAACATGAATACACAATTTAAGCTTTTGTGCATCTTATGTTATTCAGAAATTTCTTATCGGATTCACAATATTATTTTATATTCTTAAGAATAATCTTATTTTGTTTAATATTTTTTTGTAACTTTTTTCAAAAATGTAAAATAAATTCTGCGTATACGTGGAACTTTATCTAGTGTTTAATAAATACGAGTGAGAAAATCTCGAATGAAAACTAAAACAAAACAAATGGAGTGTTATACAGTTGTAAAAGTTAATAATAAGATAAAGATTAAAAAAAAAAAAACTGATAAAATAAACAAAAATAAATAATTATACAAAACATAAACTATACTCCCTTTGTTTCAAATTTGTTACATTTTAGATTGTTTCACACATGTTAAAAAAAAATTGTCTGTTTTATCCCTAATTAATACATTATTTTGTTTGATATTAATGATAATAGCTTAAAAAGTAGGGATATAACTGTTAAAATTAGCATTAAATCTTAACTGAAAACTGAAAACTACAACTAATTTAAAATTAAAAATTAATCCTAAAACTTAAATATTGTGAAACATTGGGAGTATATAAGTAGTAAAACATAAACAAAACATTAGCAAAATAGATATATTGTGATTTTGTAATTTTTTAAAAGTTAATCACTTAGTATTTGATTTGCTTCGTAAAGTTATGGTTATCCGGATTTTTTGAATCATATCAAAAGGAATAACGGATCAAAACAGATGTAGCGGATATTTTGCCGAGGCCAATCCAAGGTACGGTAGTGGTGCCAGTGGACGATAACTAGCTCCGACCTCCAGCCTTTGTCTCCACCACTGGGAATAAATAAATACTTCAGCCATCGATTGTGCGGTAGTGTACGATCACCGGCTCAGACCTCCATGCTTTGTCACCACCGCTGGAAATAAGTAGAAAGAACAAATCAGTAAAATTGTAAACAAGTAAAGAAAGAAAAAAAAATCAAAATGGACAAGTTTACGTACGCCTCGGCGTGAATTCAGTAAATGCACGGTGGAAGACCTAAATCCCTTGAGCTTATCAGTTCATATATATGAAGTTAAAACTATCTTTTGGCTCGATTGTTTACTGCCACTCTTTCCAACGTACTCTCTTTTCTCTTCGTTTTTTTTTTTTTTTTTAACTTTCACGAGCCTAATCTTATATACGCCCGAAAAAATATCAAATTACATTTTTAGTCATGAGTCATAAAATATATAAAATATCAACATATATCATGTTATTAAAAACTATATAAGATCAGATGAAACCTGTTTAGTTTTATAAAGCATAAGATTTGATTTATGTCAAAAATGAATTTAACTGTTCACTAGTGTTAGAAGGTCATATTTTATACTTTAGTGTCATTTAATTTCAATTAGATTTTATACTTTATTATTTTTACTTAAAACGACCATCACTCTTTTCTGATTTGAAAGAAATAATTGTGTTAAAGCTTCTTTACATCTACAAAACTTCTTCTATAAAGGTTTTTAATTTAAAACATCACACTACAACAGGTTATTTAGATGATTATTAATTATAGAATAATTTTATATCCAAATTAGAACTAAAAACGTTTATGGCGTCATATTGTGTTACTTTCATCTATACATTACCCAAGGAGGAGTTTTAATTATAACAAGACCACGACCAATTATACATATTGTAACATGCCAATAACGCGATCAAAAACGAACCCTTTTTCTACAACGAAGGAACCGCAAAGAGCTTGCGAGTGACGTTTGTTAAGAATCTGCAAAAAAGATAAAGCGAAAGATGAAAACAACAAAAAGAAAGGAAGAAGAGAGAAAAAAGAATGAAAGAGAGAGATATAACTATATTAGTAAAGAAAAAACAATTAACTAATCAATTTAGTGAACATAAAGTTAACGTGTATATATATAAGTTTGAGTAAGAGAAGAGAAATGATCAAATGTACTTCTAAGAACCCGATCTTATAAATTGTCTGTGAGAGTTAGAGTTATTATATATATGGCTCCGGTCGGATTACCTCCGGGCTTTAGATTTCATCCGACGGATGAAGAACTTGTAAACTATTATCTGAAAAGAAAGATAAATGGTCAAGAAATTGAACTTGATATAATCCCCGAGGTTGATCTCTACAAATGTGAGCCATGGGACCTCTCAGGTACGTATATATGCTACATTCTTATCATTTAGCTAATTACATTTTAATAACTTCATAAAATTCGGGACATTTGGCTCATAGCCTTATCTCGTTCATCGTATAGCTATATTGTTATAATCTGATTTTTTCAAATGTTATGATCCCTAAAAACAAAAATTGTAGAGAAGTCGTTTCTGCCAAGTAGAGATCCGGAATGGTATTTTTTTGGGCCACGTGACCGGAAGTATCCGAACGGGTTTAGGACGAACCGAGCAACGAGAGGTGGATATTGGAAATCGACTGGGAAAGATCGGAGAGTGACGAGTCAAAGCAGAGCGATTGGGATGAAAAAGACTTTGGTTTATTATAGAGGAAGAGCTCCTCAAGGGATCCGTACGGATTGGGTTATGCATGAGTATCGTCTCGATGATAAGGATTGTGACGATCCCTCTTCGCTTCAGGTGATTGATTTATCTTAATTATCTCATCACTCTCGATCTATTACCAAACGATAGTAAAGAAGTAACTACATATATGATCACCATATAAACTAAGAAAAAGAGAATTAGGTGGAGATGCATGGCTATTGCTATTATTAAAGAAAAATAAAAATAAAGAAATTATGCGTGGATTAAATTCACTATAGTTAAACATGATTTACTATATCTCCTTTAATTTTCAATGCATATATTAATAGAAAAATATGAAAATTTAATATAAGTTATAAGGCTAATATATATACATTAATAATTAATATTCTTTTTTTGCTGTAAGCTGACAAAAGCTTAATTAGGGTTTCGCTTTGTCTTTACTGCGACGATGACAAAAAGCATTCTTTAATACTCCTCTATCCGGTTTTTTTAACAGAAGGGTTTCGTATATCCATTCTTCTTGTATCTCTTTATTTTTTACATGCATGAGCTCAAATAATCGATATTAGTCGACGAAGAAATGTTATTCTAGACTATATATATATATATATATTACAACATTCAAACATAATAAAGTTCAAAAAAAAAAAAAAAACATTCAAACATAAATTTATTTAAAATTGTTCGGTGCAGGACTCGTATGCATTATGTCGGGTGTTCAAGAAGAACGGAATATGTTCGGAGTTGGAAACAGAACAGCAATTACAAACGGGACAATGTAGCTTCCCGAAGGCGTCGATGGAGATTAACTCGAATAATTTTAACAATAACGAATATGAGACAATGTCGCCGGAAGTGGTAGTTTCCTCCGCCTGCGTAGAAGACGTTGTCGACGATAAAGACGATTCGTGGATGCAGTTTATCACAGATGACGCATGGGACACGTCTTCAAACGCTACCGCTATGGGACATGGTCAAGGGGTTTATTGACTATATGAGTAATGGGGACAAAAAGATAAGGATATACTACAATTCTTGGGAAAATAACTAAACACTTAGGTACACTTTTGTTGTACTTATTATATACAAATCGTTGAAATAAAACCTGCGGGTTGTTGCCTTGTTGGGGTAAGTGGGATTTTGGAAAATTTATAACTAATATTTCTAATTGTGGGAATGTGTGGGAAACTCACGTGATTTGATTGGATATTGTTTTGATTTTCTTTTTTTTGTTTGTACTTAATTTTGTTTTTCTGGATTGGTGATTTTATTATCCATTGATTTGACGGCTCTATGGATATCATCACTGGTACCTGTGTTCTTTTTCCTCACATGGGTTTAACCAGATCAAGTTAATGGATGTGGAAATTTGGCTTTATATTTTATATTTATTCTTTCACTATAGAGACTATACAATAGCGTGAATATCAAGTCACATTCAACGTTTAAAGTCAAATATACATTGTCAGAGAAATTTTGCAGCTGACCATAGGACCAAAATTTAAATCATTTAACAACAATGAACAAGGAACAAACATCCAATTTTTTTCCTATTATAATGGTAATATAAAATATAAAATGTATTATCATATTCGTCAAGAATAAAAAAAGTAGTGAATAATACTCCAAAATTTGATCATACTTTTTTATGGTTCTATATTCTATCAAACAAGAGGACGTAACAGAGAAAGTGGGAAAGTGATGAGTTGATGAATTGTAAATCTAAAATTCTGATCTCACTTTCTTACCAAATAAAAAAAAAGATCCCTTGCCTTGTGACCAAGGAGATTGGTCTTCCTTTATCTAAACAATTGATATCTTATTATCTGTCAACACCAAGATCACGGTTCTTCCTCTCCAAGCAACATCAAAATCCAACGATCCCGTGCATATTTAATTTCCATTTCTTGTATTGAATAATGTGCTAAAAAAATTCCGGCGAAAACATATTTGCGTAAATTCTAATAAAAGAACCTTGAATATATGGCGAAAATCCATCTCATATAAGCCACAACGAATAGAGAGTAAGATAACAATTCAGAAGATGAAAAGGATGACAGTGAGGAATGAGGAATGAAGATGATGTCAAAAAGAGACTGATGAATTCTAATTTCCACGTAACGTATTCGAGGTTAAGAGATCACCAAAGCAGTTAGCAAAAACCCTTCTCCCAAGCTATATAGAAAGAAGTAGCTCTTCATCGTTAGGTGGAATTTCGAGATCATCCTCTGAATCGTCATCTTATTCTATTGGCTCAGTCGTGGAAAAGAGTAAAAGCGTTTGGCATCCTTAATTCTTTTAACAATCTCAAAAAAAAAAAAAAAAAAAAAAAAAAAAAAAAAAAAAAAAAANGTGATTGAATTTCAAACTACTACATGCGATTAAGCTCTTAATATCTATCTATTGCCCATTTACTGACTAAATTCACACACAAAAAATCGCAAACTGGTATATCTCTCTCCTCGTTTCTAGTAAACAAGAGAAGATAGCAAGGAAAAGGGCAAAATTGAAGGTTGTTGAACTGCAGTACTATGAGTCTATGATTTTAAAACTCTCTTCCGAAAAAAAAAATTTCTTTTTTTCTCAAGCATCTGTAATACTTAAGATCATCTATTTTTTTTCTTTTTCTTCTTCTACATTTTAGTCAAATCTCAAAGAAAAAAACAGACACAACTATTCACACATATCATCCCTGCAAAAGAAGAATCTCGTAGATATCTGTCCTAATGTTAAGTTCCTTGTCCCGCATCACTTCTTGTAGATCTGACATCTCTTTCGCAGTCAGCACTGGGCTTAGCTTCCCAAACCCATCCAGCCATAGTTTTTTTGACCTGCCACGCCACATTATGTTAGAAATGTGTTCTGGATAATTATGAGAAATCTTGCAGAAAGAAAACTTAAGATTGGTTAGTATGTTTCTTTACCATGGGCAGGCATTTATAGCTCGGAAGTAAATCCTTCTAGCCGCTGACGGATTGTCTGCGATGTCGATTTCATATGCAATGTAGCTACGCCATAGAATAACCGAGCTGTTGAGTGTGTCTTGTGCCAATGCTCTTTCAAACAATCCACGAATTCTGTGCAAGGAGCCTCCTTTACTCAACTCATAGGAAATTGCAAATAGCCAAACAACTACAGATGGATTTCTGCATGATTAACATATAAAACTAGGGTGTTAAGCATTGATACGTCGATACACATATACCTCTGGTTCTAATTGTTAGTCTTAACCATTTATGCTAAGCATCCATATCTACATTAGGCAATTCTCGAGATATGGAGGGTTCATAAGAAGTTTGTGAAGAAACTTACTTGCGTGAGTAGTCATCAAACATCAGTCTCAGTTTATGGGATGTCATACGGTGACTACAGATGTCGACCAAAGCTCCATATAGCTCGGGATTGAGAGGATACAGTTGCAGTCCCTCTGATACAGGCTTCCACAGTTTTGACAAAGTTAGGACGTCCTGATGTCTCTGAAGCATTCTCACGTAAAAATTGAACAAGAGTTCAAGTTGATGACTTTGGCTTTTTCTTCCTGGAAAATTCACAACAGCCAAACAAAATCTTAAGATGGGATACAAATATAGATAAACACTAAACGGCGCATGCATGATCCTTGTCATTTAAGAGAAATTCATTTGTATAATGACACAGTTCTGATGCACTCATGTATACTAGCATGAAAATTAGTAAGAGAACCCCAAGAATAAAGATCATGGAAATAACCTGGAAGAACAGAACTGAACATGTGCTCAAGGATCTCAACAGCACCAGGAAGGTCGTTTGTTAACTCCTCAAACAGAGCTGCCGAACAAACAAGCGCTGCTGATTGATCATCTGTGACACCGTGAGACCATGTTGATTGTATCTTCTTAAGCTTCTCTCTGAAGCCTTGGCGTGCTCTAAGGATTTGCATGCTTGAAGGCTGGGAAGTATAAGAAACATAAGCTAGACCACTTCCCAGGTAGCACAGAATGTGCATAGCACGAGATGACGGTTCTGTTTCTCGACCACTGCCACTATTATTGGTTACTTCTGATTCGGCATACCATAAGTATAGCAAAGGAGTGTTATACTGCAATTCCTGCAATCAAAGGTGAAATTGGGCATTTTCAATGTCAAATAAATTCTCCGCACAAGTGCACAAAAAAATACAGTAAAATAAGAAACCTATTCTAGCTATTTTAGACCATACTTCTCTGACGTTACCCATAACAGAATAGTTTATAACAATATAAACTACTATGATCTGTCCTTACGAAATTTTCCTGTCCAAGCTTAAGAGGTAAGACACCAATTTTTAGGACCAGCAAGCAAATTTTTGTATCAGCAATGAAGACGCAACCAGGGTAACTGATCTAGAAGTTCCTTCGAAGTTGAAAGCATAGGCAGAAACATGCTAACTTTGTATGATATACTAACAACAGAACCGAAAGATCTGAATCTAACCTTAGGGAGGCCACAAATAGAAGTCAGTGCCATGTCAAAGACTCGTCTTGCATGTTTCATATTTCCAGAAGCAGCTTCTCGCTGTGCATAAACTCCACAAAGTAGTAGATCCTGTTAATGGAGAAGGAATCAGTTCAGGTAAACTGAATAGAAGAGCAGACCACACCAACAAATTGGAACAGAGCTTACCTGCCGGTCACTTTTCAGGAGACGTTTGGCCAAAGCTTGGCATGGGGTAGTTGTTACCTCACATGTTTTCATGTTTGTTACAAATAGCTCTTCTGCAACAAGCACGGCTTCTTCCAAAATGTAATTTCGCGGAAAAACATTCAGACAAAGCAAGATGGCATTGCGGAGAAACTTCATCATCTCGGTCCGCATCGATATGTCACTGCTGCCACCTAAAAGAGATCCCAAGCTGAAACCGTTGGCACTATCCGATTTTGACAAACACTCGTGCACATTTCTCAAATTTTCTAGCATAGAATCTGACAATGTTTCAAGGCTACTGATTTTCTCACTCCACCACAAACTGTTGCTGGAAGCCCATGGGGAGATATGTGCACCGAAGAAATCAATGAACTGGTATACCAGAGATAAGCGGGCCTCGTTTGAACGTAATGAAAATAGATATCCATTTACATCTTCATATAGTACAAGACTTGAGAGTTGCTCTTCATCTTCTCTCTCGCCCATTTCATCAACACTGGAAAATTCACCTATCAAAGGATGATGCATAGTTACAATTTTTTCAGAAGAAATTGCAAGTCAGTCCCGTCAAACATATCTACAGGACTGAAAATGACGAAAATACAGAGATAATGATAGTAAAGGTAGAGAAAGAATACCAGCTTTCCGCGAAGGCATCCATTGATTGTGATCTCGAGAAACCTCTTCTTCAAACCATTTGACCCAAGTTGAAGTATCTTTAACCTCATCACTGGCCTCAGCATTGACATCAATGCCTAATAGCTTTAGCATTGCTTCAGTATCATCTTCAGGCTTGCTAGACTCGTCTTCTATTTCCTCATCCATACCCTCCCGATCAACATCAACCTCTCCAGTGTTAGCCGAAGCAATACTATCTCCTTTTCTACCCGACAACTGTTCTGTCCAACCTGTCCAACCACCTACATCGGTGTCATCAGATGCTTCCTCTTTCAACATGTTTTGCCTGTTCTCCTCCTCTTTCTCCAACCACAACGACCATCCAAAAGCTCCTTCTTCTCCAACTCTAGCACCATTACTGCTCCAAAAGTGCTCAAACAGTCTTAATTTACTCTGTTCAGTAAGCAACAACGATGGAGAAAAGATGCTATATTCCATTTCAGCTTGAAATAACGCTGTGGCCAGCTCCTGGTAACCAGCTTGCCATTCAAACCTGCAGAGACTAACTAGCATATCGACAAGAACAAGTTCCTGCTGGATGAGAGCAGTATCCAGTGGCTCAGATGTTGCATCTACCTGCATAATCCAGTAAATAGAATCAGACCTTACAATGTCGAACTGCTAAGAATAAGATTATCAATAATGTCAGTGACTACAGCTAGCAGTGGAAAAAATGAGTTCGAAAACTAGAACAGTTAGACTGCAAGACTGGCAACAGTAAACATATAAGCAAGTATTGAAGTGATTTATCAACGCTTAGCACCATAAAATAAGAACCTGCCTATGTCGCTTGCTGCAAGCAGAAAAGAGGGCCTGAACCGCATAAGAATACATCTTCCTCACTTCAGATACTTTGAATCTAGAGAACTCCCCTTGAAGAACATGTAGAAACTCCCTCCATAACTTGTAGCTTGCGGAATTCTGCATAAGTGCCTTCTCCCACCGACTGATAAGTACATCTGCGCTGTCTCTGCTCCGGTATGCCTTGAGAAGTGCAAGCAACAGTTCTTCGCTATCAGGGTTCAGTTCAAAAGCTTTCTCAAGTATACTAACCTTCTTCTCCAAAGTCTGCAGACGAACTCCTTTCTGAGGCTGCATACTTGAAACCTTGTCTTGAAAACCAGCAAATGCCAGCCAGGCCTTTTCATCATGGGGACGTTCCCTCGTCAGTCTGTTGAACTCTCGGGTTTTATTCAGCACTTCATCCTCCCATGATTCCCCCATCATTGAGTCTTTCGATAAATCATCTTCCTCAACACTCTCTTGAACAGTTTCAGCTTCCTCTAGCGGAATGAAATGATGATCAAGGGACGAATCAACCGCCTCTCTTGAAGCAGACAAACGAATACGCCTGAAATTCTTGTTGCGTTCCATAGCTGCATGCTTTGCATACCAGTATCGGTTATCAGACTTTGCTCTCCCGTCCAAATAATCAACATCGATCTCTGTGTCAAGCATAGAACTATGCCGATTCCGCCGATAAAACCTCAAAGAACCTGACCCAGGACCTCTCTGAGAATTATCAAGTTTATAACGAGGAACATTCATCCTACATTATGGAAACAGAAGCAGGTTTTTAATACCCCACACTCGTAAAACGCTTGCACCGATTATGGAATCAAACCAGCAATAAGGTAACAAAATTATAAGCAAAGTACCTGTAAATGGAACCATAAGCAAGATTATCTGGATCAGGACGAGTTTCCAAGTAATAATCCTTGGCAGGCTTCGGATAGTATTCATCAGAATCTCTAACTGACGATTCCTTCTTCCGCTTCTTCTTTTTATCCCTCTTCCTCTTTACCTTGTCGTCATCAGACTCCCAGGACCCTTCTTCTTCTTCAACCAAATTGTAAACCCTTGGTTGATTATCTTCACCATTATTCCCATCAGCATCTCCTTCTTCATCTTCTTCGCCAGCCTCGACCTCGGATAGGGAAGGAGCCGACGAAGCGGCGGCGTCGAGATCCGTCGGGAAGCTGGCGTTGCGAAGCCATTGAGGAGCACTCGAAATAGCTGAGACGGAGTTCGTCGAAGTAGGGAATACGGGGAATAAGCCTGTGGTACTCGGTCCTCCGTCGGCGTCTTCCGCTGTGTTCGACATCGCGTCGACCGGGAAATAGCCGCTTGGCTAATTTTTTTTTTTTTTTGGAACCACTATATTGTAGTTTCTGCAAAGGCTTATGGATACGCCAACTTATTGGGCTCAGAATAGACAATTAGCGGGCCAAATTTTACGGATAACTCATTTGGGCTGGAACATTTGAAATATTTTTGCGTCTTATTTGGTTTTTGTTTGTTTCGTTGCTACATGTTTTCTTTTTCTGGAACTTGGAAGTTAATTAAACTTGAATTTCTTCACGATTTATACTATGTAACTAGTAACTTCGTCTCATTTTCCAACTGTTTTAGGATGAGAGGCTGTTGTCAAAAAAAAAAAAAAAAAAAAAATTTAACTCGAATTGCATACTTTTGTGCAATATTGTTTTCTTTCATTTTATTAACTAGGTGATCCAGTTTTTAACACCTTATTAATCCTCTATGGGCATGTAGCGGTCTAATAGTCCACTCACTTGATTTTCTAATCCAGTCATTGTAAATTATAAATTTCATTTTTAAAAAGATGAAAACACTCACCATTTAATATAACTAAAACTGAAAGAATTTTAAACTTGTTTCATTCTTACATGAAACAATACATTTTTTTATAATATAACATTACTTATAGTTTGTTTATGTTTTGCTTATGTTTTGTTTAGTTAATGAGACAATGAAAATCATAATAACTGTATTTTCCCTAAAAAATCACAAATATCGATCGATCATAGCTATGTCTCATTGATTATTGTAAAATGACAATTCTTTCTATCTTAGAGAAAAAATCTTCCAAATCTCAACAAATGAAAATTTTTATAATTATACAATCTTTTCTTAGCATTGAATAGAGACAAAAGTATCAATATTTTACAGTAACATGAGTTTCACCATGACCTTTCTAGAATAATTCTAGTTATTCTTGTTTTTTGTTTTATTTTGTTGTAAAAAAAAACATTTTGAGTTACATGTAGAAAATGATCTTTCTAAAGAAAAAGCTTTCAATGATATAACTTTTCCATATTTAAATACGAAAATGTTTTTAGGCGACATATAAAAATACATTTTGTTGGAATTGCCATTCAAAAATGGAAAAAGTTTTTGAGTGGTATAATTGGATGTCAAATATATTTATTTTCTATTCTGATTTTTCTTTCAATTTTTATTACATATTATTTTCAAAACAAAAAAATATTCAAAACTTTAAAAACCCAACTGTTTTTTACATTTTGTAATAAAACTTAGTTATTAAAGTTTTATTTAACATTTGAAATTCGTAAAAGTACGTGTCGAAGTTACCGAACGGTCGAGCTAGAAGCTTCTTCCTCCTCGCAAAGTAACCGGATTTTAATTTTCTCAAAAAGCAAACACATAATGGCTATTTTAGACTCGTCGAAAAAAGAGATTAAGAGATACTCAATAAGAGAATTTGAAAGTAGTGAAATGACTTTGAGTTTTCTTTTACACAAAAATCTTATTTACTTTTACTATATTCACACATTTCCATCGTAAAAATAATTTTGTTTATCAGCCGTTGATAATTTTCTTCTTGATAACTTTGTTCTTTCTCATCACAGGGTTGTAACTAAATGGGTCGATGGACATTGAATTGTTTTGTGATAGTGATGTTGTTTGAAAATATTGTGTTTTTTTTTTTGCTATTATAGAGCATAAGACAATAAGGACGAAACCGAATTGCAATATTCAATTATTTGACAAAGGAAGAAGGAGAAAAAATGCGTTCATCATCTTGAGTATTACTTACAACATTGTATGTAGCTCGTATCTGTTGGATTAAGCTTGAAAGATGCTTGAGTTAGAAGCTATCCTAATC
>OVBC01001915.1:0-19092 GCA_900406465.1 Noccaea caerulescens
AAGTGGTTCGACAAGCAGGTCGTCGAGTGAGCTTCTTCGTCTTTGTGTTTCTAGTTGTGATAGCGTGGTGCTATGTTTTGGTATTGTTGTTAGACTTATGTATTTTCGTTTTTGGTGTTGTAACGATATACATTTTTGAGTTATATGAGATGGTGTTTGCCTCATTTTTGGTTTTGTGGCTTGGATGTTACAAGTGTGTTGACCAGTGGGTCGTGAGACAATCTTTTCAGTTATGTTATAGACGTTTTTGAATTTTTACTCTAGGGGCGTGGTGTCCCCAAATAACTCATTGCCTAGAGATAGTGTTCTCTGATAGACTTGTACGTGAGGGTCGCTACCTCAAGTATAAGTGATATGTTTACTTACTGGTGACTAGTGTGTCGCGTAGTAAGTAACGAGAGGATAGTGTTACTCTTAGGGAGATAGTGTTCTCCGGCAGAATTGAGTTAAGAGTAAAGATGTCTGGGAAATGTACGTATGACATAGAATTAGATGTGAATCTCAGGGATCGAGTGAGGATCTCGTGTATTTGGCCATGTGGGTCGGATTATGTCGTCTGTGGTAGACGAGTTTTTTTTCCGTCTGTGGTAGACGAGTTTACGTCTGTGGTAGACGTGTTGTGTTGGGATTCGAGGTCGAATCCAGTTTAGTAGGGGAGAATTGTAACATACGTAAACCAATCTATCGTTTCTGAGGAAGGGTGTCGATCGACACCAGGGGAATGTCGCTCGACACCAGCGGTTAAAATCGATTTTGGTTCGATTTGAGTTCCGGTTTGGGCTGGTTTTGTGGGAGAAAGCCCTAGGTCGCGTTATAAAGTGTGTGGCCGCATTGTTTTGTCGTTTTTTGAGTTTTTGGAGAAGGAAAAGAGGCTGAGAGCTTTTGGAGAGGTTCTAGAGCTTTGTGGTTGATCTGTGGTGGATTTGTGTTGTTCTTCATCTCTTTCTTCCTCTTAATCCATTGTCATGGTGAGTGCATGACCGTAGGCTCGCAAAAAGGATAGATCTGTGAATTGGGAATGTGTTTGTGGTTGAAATCGTGTGTTCTTGAGATGGTTTGTGTGATATTCATGTATTGAATCGAGTTGATTGTGTTGATTTCGTGTTTTGGTGTTTTTTGTGTTGAAAATCGAATTGGGCGTCGATCTCCTGGATCGGTGTTGATCGACACTTAGCTGGTGTCGGTCGACACCAATCGGGCAGGCGTCGAGCGACACAAAGCGTGTGTCGATCGACACCGTCCGGTTTAATCCGGTTATCTGGCGAGTTAATGGAATCAATTGGATTAAGTGGTTTAATCCGGTTTAATCGAAATTAAATGGTTTAATGCGAAAATTAATTATTAATTGGTGAAATTAATTAATTAAATGATTTAAAAATAATTGTGGAAATTATTTAAATGTTTGAAAATTATTGTTTAATTGTGGTAATTATTAATAATATTTAAAATTGGTAAAAATTGCGTAATTGGCCTGTAGACGGGGTGATTGGCTCACTAAGTATTTATTAAATACTTATGCATCTCTTTTTCCCTAATGTGATGCAGGTAGAAAGAAAGTGTGATCGCGGAATCGGGCCAGTGAGAGGATGATAGGATATTGTTGGTTATTGTTTTTACTTATGCTGATGTGCAAACCTGGTGTTTAGGTTGTTAGTATTTTATTATTATTATTTATGGAATTAAATTTGGTTGTTTGAATTATCATGTTGTGTTTAAAAAAAAAAAAAGAGCTTGGTTGTTTCAACTATCATGTTGTGAAGTATGACACATGTTCTCATAATCTTTCCAATTTTTATTTTTTCCAAAAAGAGGGCCTGGTTTTTAACAACAGCGAAACGAGCTTGCAAGACTCCAAACCACGCTCGACATCTTTCCGGAAAGCTTCTTGAAGTTTAGCAAATAACTTTTGTTTTGGGTTTAGCGGAAATTTAATAGTTGGGATAAAAGTTGCCCATGTCGGATAAATACAATTTGCGAGATAGTATCCTAGATGATACTTATTTCCGTTTATAGAGAAATTCACTGGTCGAGCTTGACCATTTATTATATCATCAACAACATGTGATCGATCAAGTATGTTGAGATCGTTTAAAGTACCTGGAACTCCAAAATACGCGTGCCATAACCAGAGATCATATGAAGCTACGGCCTCTAAAATGATTGTGGGCTTCGCAAAAGCACGTGTATATTGCCTTTTCCAAGCGGTGGGACAATTCTTCCACTCCCAGTGCATACAGTCGATACTTCTTATCATCCCGGGAAATCCACGTTCCGCTCCTTTATCAAATAGTCTTTGAAGATCCTCCGGTGTGTGTCTTCTTAAGTACTCATTCCCGAACACATTTATGATTACTTTCACGAATTTTTCTAAACAGGAACGAGCAGTACTTGCACCCATCCGGAGGTATTCGTCAACCGCATCAGCCGCCGACCCATATGCCAAGAGCCGAATTGCTGCTGTACACTTTTTTAGTGCAGAAAAACCAGGGTTTCCAAGAGCATCTCTTTTTTTTGTCAAAAATATGGAATTGCCATTTCGAAACCATTGACAATGCGCAAGAACAACGGCCTGTTGATTATAAAATATCTTCGGAATAAATGAGTAGGGTATATTGCCGCTTCATCGAAATTATCTCTCTGTAAACGCAAGTCGCCTTCTCCACGATTTCTTTGGATATAACTTCTTTTCTTTCTTGGTTCCCTTGCCGCTTGATCATCACTATTGCCCATGGATATATTTTACAGCCTTTGCTCTAGTATTTGATCAACTCTCGTATCAAAATATTCATCAATTGAATGATCATTATAATCATTATGGGAAGAAGAAGCCATAATTTTTTTATAAAAAAAGATGATAACCAAGTAAGAGAGGAGAGAAACTTGTTAGAGAGTTTATGTTTGCCAGAAATAAACAAAAAGAAGAGAAGAAGAAGGATGCGTGTAAAGAGAGGAGGAGACTCTCGTAACAAGACTTGTAAATGGCAAAACAATAAAGTACAAATGAGAATACAATGAGATTGTTAGAGAGAGCGAATATATAGAGTTGAGATACAACATATAACATGATAAAATAACTTAAAAATCTTGTGAAACAAGAGACACTACTTTCCAAACTCTCGTGCCTTTGCATGGTTCTGCCTTGCTTTCTTGTGTCGACATGAGACATGGCTTCCCCACCACAACTTTTCAAACTCTTGTGCCGACATGAAACAAACATCAAACATGTACAAGTACATCAAACATAAAAGAGAGACGACGCTTTAATCAAACAGAAATCAGAGACAAAGTTTTCATTAAACACAACTTAGAGAAAAAACTTTCATTAAACACAACTTGGCTTAAACAAAAACATGAAACCGAAAAGACAAAATAAAACATTTGTCCTAATCCAGAAATCTGAAACACATAACTTAAACACAAACATGAAAGCAATAAGACAAACTAAAAGACAAAATAAAAGACAAAATAAAAGACAAACATAAACCAGAAATCTGAAACACATAACCCTTGTCCTCAAAACACTAGTTAGAGTATATCATCGAAATAAGCGTCTCCTTCAAAGCTTCTTCAGCCTTAGATAATGGTTCTTTTTTCGAAATGAGACTCTCGAGTATCTTCTTGTCAGCCAGAGTATCTCTCATTGTGTAGTCCTTATCTTTGATCTCCTTATTGGTGCGCAGATCGACATAATCTTTACCTTCCTCCACACTCTTCATAGCTTTGGCTTTAGCCGCCTTAACACTAGGAGGACGTGTCTGTGCTTCATCATCAGCAGCAGCATGTGAACCATCCTCAACCTTTTTTCTTTTAGTGGTTGTCTTAGTTTTACTTGTCGATATCTCACACCACTTCTGGTCATAGCGCAGCTGCCTCCAAGCATGCTCAAGATTGAATTTCATTGCGTGATTGTTGAAATATATCTCGTAGGCTCGCGTAATAACGCCACTCTCATTCTGACCACTAGCTCTCTCTCTTGTTGCTGCCGCATAGGATATAATGAACTTTGTAAAAATCTCATTAATCTTCTGCCACCGGTTCTTGCATTGATTTGGCTCTCTCTTTATGCTTCTGCAGCCTTAGCATTTGCCGTAACATACACAGAAATCTGTTTCAAGAAAGCTCCTAACGTTTCCTCATTGCAAACAATCGGGTCCTTGCTCGTGTTCAGCCATGTGCTGATGAGCAGAAGATCATCCGGTATGGTCCACGCTTTCCTCTCTCTCGGTTCTGCAGCTGTGTCTCCACCGAGACTTGAACCTTCAGGCTGGTGCGTCCCGAAGACAGGGAGTTGAGATAAGCCAAATGAGTTTAGAGGGTCATAAGAAAATGGTTGAGGATCTTCTTGACTGTTTAAGAGGTCAACATAATTGGAGGCTTGAGAAAATGGATTCATAAGGAAATGGGTTTAGAAGAAGATGATCGGAAAGAGGATGAGAGAAGAAGCAGGGAGTTTTCAACGGAAAGGAGAAGAAGCAATGAGTTTTAAACGGAAAGGAGAAGAAGCAGGGAGTTTAAAACGGAAAAGGCATGAGAGTTTTAAAGAGAAGAATGCATTCATAGCACTCTCAACCATAATCTTAAACACCAAGCAATAATCACACTTATTATCCAACACAAAAGCTATAACCGCACCTATTATCTCAAAAGCTAAAACCGCATTCAACATGATGTAACACAAAAGCTATCTCACACGCACCAACCCATCAATCAAATTTTAGTTTCGGAAAAGCATTCGTAATCACAACCATAATCTACCACTAAATTCTGCATTTATTATCACCTAACTTTTAATTCATCAAAACAATTAAAATCAAGAAAGCAAGGAGTTCTAAATTCTCGACAGAAGTCATAAAACATTCCTATTCACCACACCACCACTAACTCTACGCAAATCACTTAACTTTTCACATTCAAATTAACATTGAAAATCAAGAATGGAGTTTTCCAAAACTTACACGAGAAGACAATGGACGTCCCTGTGGATTCTTTGCCTCCATTCATGTAACAGCTTCTCCTCTGTGCATTACAAGCAATGAAGTCATCAGAGAATACCGGATTTTCCTCCACAAAAACCACAAAAAGAAAATGTTTAGTCAGTTTATTAAAAGCAATACCGCTAACTTTGATAGATTCCATGCGAAATCAGATAACAGATGACAAAAAGGATAAAAGTTGAACAAATAAAAGGTAACAAACTTTGATAGATTTCGGAGAACAAATGGCAATAAGAACAATCAAAACTTAAAAAAAAGCAAACAAAAATCTATTCACGAATACATCAAACATATGACACAATGTATTCACAAATACATCAAACACCAAAAGCTTTAAATTTTAAGTTTCGACTAGAGAATTTTGACCAAATCAAAGAAGAAAAACTCAATCAAAACTCTAAATCACAAGTAAACGAGATTTCCTAAACTCAATCGACAAGATACAAGCAGAAGAAACGCCATTTTCAGTGCTTTAATGAACTCCTAAACCCTAATTGATAACGATATACAGCCGATTGTGGATGAAAAGTTACCATGCATTGAGGAGAAACAATTGTTGATTGAGATATGTTGGTTCTCGTCTGTTCTTCGCCGACTCTCATCACCGCACGGTGATTAGGAAAGCCCCACCACCAGATTGATGAAAAACGGAACGATTTCTCCTGCGAATTCGATGAAAGCTTTGAATCGCCATTGAGTAGCCAAATCGTCGGGGAAGAGCGAAGGAGAAGAGAGAGGGAGGAGAAAGAACCGCTCGGGAAAAATGAGGAAGAAAATATCGTTTTTTCTGCTAATTAACTAACGCCGAATCACATGTCGCCATTTGGCAAGTAATCAGTGACACTTCTGAGGTTCAATTAAACGTTGATTTCGGCGTTTTAATATGATTTTGATTTAATTTTTGCTTAAGCGCTGCATTAAGCGCTTCCCATGCTGTTACATTGTTAAAATATACAACGATGTTAACAATTGACTCTCTAAACAGACACTCCAAACAGAGTGTTAGATTCTTATGGGCCTGAAGGAAGAAAGTCATAACTGATTCTTTTTTGTTCTCCATGAGTCCATGACCCAAATATATATATACATATTTTAGCTAAGCCCAACTTGTATATATAGACTAGATATCATTTTATACATCTATTTAACGCCTGCATATAAAAGCTGTATTGTATTATCACAGTTTAGTTTCGAGAGTTTGGTAAATCAATGAAGAAGTTTTTTCACCAACTAAAAATTTAATTTTACTCGTGCCGTTATTTAATAATGCAACCAGAGCTCAAATTACAAATGGAAGGTTTGATACAGAACCAAAAAATTACCATTGATCCACACGTACATTCTCACAGAAAAGAGACAAATTGAAAACACACAAAAAAAAAAAAAAAAAAAAAAAACCACCATNTGTCTTTACGAACTGTTAGTGTGACTGTAACTGTTATTTTCATTCCCACGAAGCTCTCTCAACAGAGCAACCACTTGTAACATGTTAGGCCTCTTTGACGGGAAATCGTCAACGCACCGTAACGCTACCTCCAAATACCTTAACATCTCCTTCACAATCACTCCACCATAACCTTCTCTTTCCCTCAGAGACTCCGAACCTTCTTCCACACTCAGAAGGTCTTCATCGATCACTTCCATATGCTTCCCTTCCCTCGCCTTCATCTTCGACCAACCAACTAAATTCGTATCACCAAACTCATCTTTATCCGTCGGTCTCTTCCCGCTCAAAATCTCAAGCATCACAACTCCGATCGAGTACACGTCACCTTTCGCCGTACACCTGAAACTCTGGTAATACTCCGGCGGCACGTAACCTGGCGTGCCCGCCAAGGTACTCACACTCAAATGCGTGTCCAACGCGCTGATTAACCTCGCCATCCCGAAATCCGAAACCCTAGCTTCCATGTCCTGATCGAGAAGGACATTACTCGATTTCATATCGCGGTGGATTATATGAGGGATACAGTTATGATGCAAGAAACAAAGCCCTTTCGCTGCTCCTTTCGCAATCTTCTTCCTCTCTTCCCAGCTCAAAACCCTCCGTTTCTCTCCCGTTCTTGGTCCGTGAAGCACCTCCTCGAGGCTCCCGTATTGCATAAACTCGTAAACGAGCAGTCTCTCTTCTCCGATCTTGCAATACCCCAAAAGCGGCACGAGGTTCCGGTGTTTGATCTTCCCTAGGGTTTCCATTTCCGCCATAAACTCTCTATCTCCTTGACAGCTTAACCTAATCAGTTTCTTGATCGCCACGGAAGATCCGTCTTTCAGCGTCGCCTTGAAAACCTCCCCGAACCCGCCGTGTCCGATCATACTCGCCGCAGAGAACCCGTTCGTCGCCTCGATGAGCTGCGAAAACTTGAGCTTCCTCAGCTGCCGCTGAAACGTCGCCACGTTGATGCTCAGCGGCTCTTTCTCTTTCTCGATCTTCCAAGTCGTTGCGGAGTTAACCGCCTGCAAGCTGTGAAGCATCTTCGCGTCTTCCGCGTCTCTCTTCCTCGCGCGAACCGCGATCGCCCAAACGATCAATATGCAAACCGACGCAGCGGAGATCAAAACCCCTAAAACAATGCTGTTGGCCCAAGAAGCCGCTTTGTTTCCGTGCTTCGCACGTTTCCCTTCTTCCGGTCCCGCGGGAAGCTGATTGTTCCCGTTTTTACATTCCGGTAACGGAACACCGCAAAGTCCGGGGTTATACGCGTACTGACTCGCCGGAAGCGTGCTAAGCTGACCTCTCTGAGGAATCGGACCGGTTAACTCGTTGTTCGACAGATCAATCTGCACCAAGAAAGATAAATTCGAGAAAGATTCAGGGATTTGGCCCTGCAATCGATTATCCGACGCGTCGAAGACGCCGAGATTCTTGAGCTGGCCGATCGTGAACGGAATCTCGCCGGAGAGTTGATTATGAGAAAGCTCAAGGACTTGAAGAGCGATCATTTCTCCGATTTCGTCTGGGATTTTGCCTCGGAGCTGATTGTAAGAGAGATCGAGGTACTCGATGGTTTGGTATCTCGTGAAGAGACTCAGGATCGGACCGGAATACATTCTCGTGAAATCGCAGCTCTTGAGAGACGGAATCTGGAGAAGCCTCTCCGGTCTGATTCCGGAGAATTCCACCAATCCTCCGACGCCTTTACAGGAGTTTCCGACGTTTCTAACGAAGGCCATTGTGTTGCCAGAGAGTAAACCGGAAAGAGCTTTCGAACCGGGTTGACGACCTAACCGGGGTGGGATTTCTCCGGTTAAGTGGTTTGTGTTGAGATCGAGCCAGACCAGTGTCGTGCATTTGCCGAGCTCCGAAGGGATCTCTCCGGTGAAATTGTTGTTTCCGAGCTGAAGAACGGCTAACCGGGAAAGGACTCCGAAATCTCGGGGGACTTGTCCGGTTAATCTGTTGCTCGTGAAGGAGATCCACTCGATGTTGCTGCAATTGAAGAATTCCGGCGGGATTTCTCCGGTGAGTTGGTTGTTGTTGAGGATTAGATCTTTGAGTTTTTGTAGTTTTCCGATCTCCGGCGGGATATTTCCGGCGATGTTGTTGTACCAGGCGATGAATTGCTCGAGCTTTTGGAGGTTTCCAATCTCAGGTGGGATTGTGCCGTTGAGATAATTGAGACTGAAATCAATCGTTCGAAGCTCCGAGCACTGAGATATCGTCGGCGGAATCTCTCCGGTGACAAGATTATCCGGGATTCTTAATTCCTCTAAAGAAGCTGCTCCGGGACATAAATCCGGCGGAATCACGCCGGAGAATCGATTCGAGCTGAAGTCGACAATTCTCAGGCGTTTGCAGGCGGAGATCGAAGTCGGAAACTCTCCGGATATGAAATTGTTGCTGAGGAGCAAGATTTGAAGAGATCCAAAGCTCCGAAGGATTCTGTTTGGGAACGGACCAGAGATGTTGTTGTTGGAAAGATCAAGAATCTGTAGCAAAGAGCACGAAGACAAGGAATCAGGGATCACGCCGGTGACGTTGTTGTAAGAAAGCCGGAGATTTTGTAACGACCCGCAAGCGTCTCCGATCTCCGGCGGGATCCAACCGGTGAGTCGGTTATGAGAAAGATCCAAACTTTGTAAGCTTTTAAGCTCACCGAAGGATTTTGGAATCTGCCCATCGAAGCTGTTGTAAGAAAGGTTTAAGCTTTTGAGGTTGGTGCAGTTGATAAGCGAGTCCGGGATATGGCCGGAGATACTGTTCCCGGAGAAGTCGAGAAACGACAAGGAGACGCAAGAAGAGAGAGGAACGGTTAAACCGGAGATCGAACCGGTTATGTTGTTGTAAGAAAGATCAAGGGTTTGGAGTTTCTTGCTGTCCAAGAAAAGATCTTCCGGTAATTTTCCGGTGAAGTTGTTGTAAGAGAGAGTGATGGAGATAAGATTTGAGTGTTTGGAGAAGAAGTTTTCAGGGAGGATTCCGATTAAACCGGAGGAAGAGAGCTCGAGGTGGGTGAGGGACGAGGGAAGAAGAAGAAGAGAGGTTGAGTTTAAAACGAAGAAGTTTTCAGAGAGTTTAAGAACAGAGAGAGAATCGAGAGAGGTAAAAGCGTTGAAGGATACGATTCCGGAGAGACCACTACCGGAGAGATTAATCTCGGAGACTCTTCCGGCGAGACAAGTGACGCCGGAGAATTGACAAGGGGATTTTCGAGGGTTCCAGTTTGAGAGGATGTTGTTTGGATCGTCTTGGATCATTGATTTGAAAGAAAGGAGAGATAATGCGTCGGTTTTGGTTGAGGAAGAAGAAGATAGAGAAAAATGGGTAAGGAGGAAGACGATGGAGATTTGGATTTGGATCCGAGTGTGGATCCGTACCCGGTTTGGTGAGTTAGTCATTGGAGGGAGGTTTTGGAGTTTGAATTGTGAAGGAGACGCAAGTAAGTGAAGAGTTTAGATGATAAAGACTTTTCTTTTCTTGGGCGATGCTAAAGCAGAGCAAGGGGAAGAAAAAGGGCTTTTTTGAAGAAAAGAAAAGCTGCTTTTATTTTCTTTATTTATTATCATTGATGCTTATCAATTGTGAGAGGGGACTAACATCTTTATCGAATAACGTTTTTTTTTACTTATGATGTTATCTTCCTAAATCTCTCAATCAAAATTGTGTCTAATAGCACATTTTACTACTAGTATTTGGCAATGAAGAAAAAATGTAACAGAATATATTTCATTTAAAATTTTATATTATACTATATTGACACTTTTTATCTAATTTAGCTGTTACATTCAAACTAATTTTGAATATGGATATAAGGTAGCGACGATTATATCACATTAAGTTTCAAAAAATTTGAAGGAATTATTGCAAAACCCGAAGTCATATAGTATTTCATATGGATAATTGTGTGTTGAGACTAAATGGGACCCAAATTAATCATAATATGCATCGGAGATGAAATGGTTTTTTAGTAAAATTTGTAGTAATTGTTTGATCCAAGGTTCACTGTCGAGGCAGAGGCGTGGGGGGGAATGAACAGAGAGATGTAACTTTACAAATTACAATAACAAACTTTATGGTGTAACCATTATGTTGCTCACTTATTATGACATTCTTATATGTTTTTATTATATTATATGCCATGAATGTAGCCTTTATATCATGTTCCAAGTCACACACTCCATCCTTTTCATCATTACATTGATATCTTCAAATTTTATGTGTAGACTTTATATATATTAAGCAAAATATTAGCTTAAATAATTGATTTCCACCTACCTATATCAATAAATATTAGCTTAAATAATGGGCACAAGAAAATACTGTCTATAGTTCTATATTAATCTAGCTACCACTTCCCTAAGATCAATAGTTTCTAGTACGCAATATTCTTAGAATTTTTTTCCATTACAATTAATATAGTGCAAATCTTATCACTTAGTGTGATTGTATATAATAATATATCACACTACTGGTGACTATACAGTATATTTGATTGATTCTATTAAATTAACAAATAAAAAGAACCGAATAGTGGAGAGCAGTAGTGAAAAAGACCCACAAAAGAAACAACATCAATTAGCTCGTGGTTTAGTGGCATGAGAGGTTATGATTCCTTTGCCCCCCCAAAACAATATTTTAAAAACATTTATTTACTCATTTCTCTCTTTTTCACTACCACTAATGCTTATATATGTGTTATATATATATATATATATATATGTTTTATAGTATGAATTTTGTTCAATATTTTCTCTTGACGAATAGTTTATTTGACCGCTGTAGCTAACAAAAAAAAAATGTAAACCAGACCGAATTAAAGTAAACTGGATTAAAGATGACAAAATTTCATCGTTTCGATATAGTATCAATTTTTGTAATGGATTTGAATTTCTATACTACAAAGGATTACTTATCTTCGATCGTAACGAATGAACATGATGACTGTTTATTTTTAGTTTTTAAAGGACTAAAAATTAAATTATTTCTATGAGTTATTTATTTCCAATTATTTGTAGAGTTTATTAAATATCAAAGTCGAGCTTAGTAGTATACATAACATAACTATTAATACATGTATGCAAACGCAGAGAAGTCATCATTCGTATATATGCATCATGTATTCATGTATTCATGTATTCATGTATACATAATATTTTATACACACACGACCAAATGCATTTACACGTCAACCTATGATATAAAACTGAACGATATGCTAGTAACAAGAATGCATGAAAAAATAACCTTGCGTACGCATCATGCATGAAAGGTTTAACCTTCGGTTTTTAACCTTCGGTTTTTAACCCCAAAAGAAGGGTCTAACCTTCGTAATGTGTATAAGGTTAACAATTCACGTATAGGCGCATTTACATTGTTAAATTAATTCAAGGTTTAACCTTCGTAATGTGTGACAGAGTCAGAAATAAAATATAAGAACAGCAAACATATTGGATATTGTGAGTTATAAAAAAAATCAAATTAATGTAAATATTGGATCATACTTGTAACTTTTTGTTTTCATTCTTTGTCTAGAGGGCTTATGAGTTGTGACTTATGACCATTTTTAAGCTCTATACATATGGAAGTTCCAGCGCAAACTAATTTGAGGATGAGACATCAAGAATTTGACACTACCACTAAACCAAATCAACTCAGAATTACTGGCAATTAATTTTAAAATTAAATGTAGTGGAGGAATCTTTTTCTTCTTTCAAATGTGTAGAAGTCAATGGTCAACCACGCATGACCTGGAGTTCAAATGATTAAAAAACTATTTGAAGAATCAAATGTTATTTGAAATCATAGATTCGGCTTGATAATAATTGGATAATATCTTTCGGAATGGAGACATAATGATAATATATATGATGTGCACTTATGTCAAAATCAAAGAAATATTTGTGCAACGAAAACAATGACACAACGTTAATTAATGCTAGTATGTTAAATCAGTATAGTGGAATGATCTAATAACATAATCTTATAAGTAAAATAAAATAAAAATAATCTTAGAAGTAGGAATAATATTTTTCCAATGTATCATCTACACCGGAATCAGTTTTTGTAAACGTAAGAACTTGAAAACATTATGAATGTAAACATAGCAAAATAACACTTTCAAAAACTGAAAACACGAACAATATACTATGCTATTGTTAAAAAACTTTTTTTTTTTTTGCTAAAGAACTGTTGAAAAACTTCTACTGAGTAATTTGTTCTAAATTATTATGCCTATATAGCAAAACTGTAAAATCTAAAAATAAATCGATATAACATTCAGGTTATTCTAGCATAATTATATACAGTTATACTAATTTGAGACTTTGAGATCAAATGACAAACTAATATCTAAATCTCTAATCAGGATCCTTTAACAGAAACAAAAATCTCTAATCACCATAAAAAAGTGGCCAACATAAATCAATTTAAAACTTGGACTTTTTTTTTTGCTAAAGAACTGTTGAAAAACTTTGACTGGGTAATTTGTTCTAAATTATTATGCCTATATAGTAAAACTGTAAAATCTAAAAATAAATCGATATAACATTCAGGTTATTCTAACCTAATTATATACAGTTATACTAATTTGAGACTTTGAGATCAAATGACAAACTAATATCTAAATCTCTAATCACGATCCTTTAACAGAAAAAAAAATCTATAATCACCATAAAAAAGTGGCCAACATAAATCAATTTAAAACTTGGACTTTTTTTTTTTGCTAAAGAACTGTTGAAAAACTTCGATTGGGTAATTTGTTCTAAATTATTATGCCTATATAGTAAAACTGTAAAATTTAAAAATAAATCGATATAACATTCAGATTATTCTAACCTAATTATATACAGTTATACTAATTTGAGACTTTGAGATCAAATGACAAACTAATATCTAAATCTCTAATCACGATCCTTTAACAGAAAAAAAAATCTCTAATCACCATAAAAAAGTGGCCAACATAAATCAATTTAAAACTTGGACTGGTATGTTGATAATCATCAATTATCACGACAACCCTTAATTAATTACCATCACTTGAAGTCTTGAACCTACAGTTCTGTACAGTGAAGTACTTAACCACACAAACATAACACACAAGATTATGTTTGTCAGATTATTTACATGACTACAACTAAAAATGGGTGAAAGAAGAAGAAATGCGTGGAAATATATGCATGTGTTGTGAGAAAATATTTAAGTATTTTTCTATATTTTTTTATTTTTAATTTGTACTTTTATTTTGTCGGCTTAATATTTCTACTTAATCACGTTAAAAAGTTAAAAAGAGGCTCGAGAGTCGAGAGGGACCAAAGATGTCGTGTATGGCACGCGTTTCTTTTTCTTGTTTTTTTACTGTGTTCAAATGATTGGTGAGTACTCTGTTTCTGTTTCCTGTTAAATCCTTGTCAAAACATTCAGCTTTTTAACTTTTCTTACTCTACATTAATATCTCTCCCTCTTTGCAAACGTGACATTTACTTTTACCATGCCAGTGCCACGCAATCTATTTTGTTTTGAAAGTTTTAACTTTTATATTGCTGTCTTTTTGTAAAAAGGTATAACTTTTATATAGCTGTTATATCTCAATTTATAGATTTGGAAAATACCGAGAAATTCTCAGTGATCGGTGAGAACTGAGGACCATGGATTATGTCAATTTTTTCATATACTTTTGGCTGATCTGGGACAGCATTTCAATTTTCAAGATTAGAACATGCAGCAGAAACTCTATACATTTTAATACCCGATAAATTAGATTAATTTAATAACACGATAAATTTTGATAAAGATATCTGATCTCTCGGACCATTTTGGTGACAGACCTTGATTAAATAAAAAATTCGAGCATAAATATGTTCAATTTCCCTCGAAGCATAAAACTCAAGCAAGAACATAAGCAGTACAACAGAAACTGCCAATTTCTTGCGTTCTAACTCAATACTATCCGGCGACAACGATATCAGCTTGAAGCTTGTAGGCCTTATATAGTTATATCCAAGAAAAAGACCAAAAAGAATAAAAGGATTTTCGGTATTTTTTTCAATAGAAATATATATATAAGAAGAAAAAAGATACAATGTAAAATTAATTAATTACCCAAAATAAGAGAGAAATCACTATAGTTTAAGCAGAGGTAAAGAGAGACTCACCTAAACAGCACAAGTTTAACAGAAACATTTTAAAAATGTAAGGGGAAAAAACTTAAGCACTTACCGTAAAACAGCCCTAAGAAAAATCAAACCTTAAAAAAGCCATTAGATATTTGGTGTCTGGCTTTTAAAAGAAAGTCTTGTATCTACCTACACGACGGATCTCTTTTTCTTCTTCTTCTTCTTCGTTCTACCAAAAAATCTTTTCGAGGGAAGTGATTGGTAGCAACAAAGTTTACTCGCATTTAATCGACCGGTAAATGTGGCGGACAAAGAGGAGAGCAGCGCGGAAGCCAACGGTTCCGAGCATGAGGAAGAAACCGTAACAAATGCAAGCCATGTAACCGAAGAAGAATGAGGTTTGCATGAAACCTGACATGTCTGATCTTGCGTAGTAATAGTATAAGCAGTAGGCGTATATGAACAGACCCGTCGATCCACCGCATAGGAATGATCTGCAACCACAGTAATCTCTTATAACAATGAAGCTTTATCACAAATCTAAACCCAAGTGAATGGTACTCGGTATTACAAACGTACCTCCACCACCATTCGTGATCTTCAGCAGCGAGTTGGAAGTAAGTAAGAGCAACGGTTATAAAAGCGGTAACGATTATGAGGATGACGAAGACGATGAAGAGGATGCTGTAAATAGTGTAGATCCGATGGCCCCAAACACTGGCAAAGATGTAATACAGCTCGATGTAGATGGCACTGAAAGGAAGAAAACCAGCCATGGCCATCTGAGGTATAGCGCTCCTGTACCATGGGAGTGACGGAATCTCCCGGGGGTACTTTGTGGTGCGAACTGGAGCTTGGAACTCTGCTTTGCTATTTTTACCGGCGATACCACCCAATACAAGCAAAGGCGAAGTCACTAGCGTCCATATGAGGACGATCACAACAATGGTTCCGAAGGGAAGAGCGGCGGTTGCACTGTAGGCGATTGCGACAGTGTTTAGGAAGCAGAAGGTGAGGAATAGTGGGCCACAGAAGAGACCTCCAGTGAGCAACAGATTTCTCACCTGAAGAAAAACAAATGAGAAGCTTTATTGCTTTCTGTTAAAAGAAAAAGGAACTATTTCAGGTTTAGAGTTTACATACCCAGTTCTTTCCTTCGAGTTGACAGTAGAAAGAGGAGGCGGTGTATCCGGCGATTCCAGATGTGAGAGCGTAGATGACGACTAAAGCGGTGAAGAGTGCTCCTCGGTTGTATGGATAGAACACTCCAACAAATGAAAGCATGAAAATGAATATAGTGCTGATGACATATGAGGGAGATAATAGTTAGTAATGCGAAAAAAGAAGTACATATATATGTGAGGGAAGAAGTGAAAAGAGACTTACAGAGTGAACAGTTGGGTACCACTACCGAGAGATGCAGCAAAGAGAGATTTGTGCTTTGGGAACCGGAATACATCCCCGTGAATGTACTTCCACCCAGTTTCCTCTTGATCATCAGCAGCTTCCTCGTCTTGTGCATACCTTTAAGGATGGGAAAAAAAAAAGTTTATAATTCTGAATAAGAAATGTGCCAAGAGTAGCAGCAAGTCAACATTTTAAAACTCACTTCATGAAATCATTCTTGAGGACTCGCATCAAGATGGTTGCAAGGAAACCGGTCAAAAGGAGGACAGTGACGCAGGAGTTTATAATGGAGAACCAGTGGATTTCCAAATGATGCGGGAGGGAAGAAGACATGGCATACTTGTCCATTCTTTTCTCGAAACTCGTCTCGGTTTCCTTCCACTTGACAGTGTACATAAACTCCGCATCGACTTCCTTGTCCTCAGTGAGATCCACAAGCGAATGAGGATCCATTCTCGCATTGATTTCGATCACACGGTCCTTGTTGTACAAAATCTCAAACTGGATGTGCTTGTAGAGGAAATATTTGAACTCGCTCGGATCTGATTTGCTCTCTTTGTCGACTTTACCAATGAATCCCCAGATAGGCAGATCATCATAGTACATCTGGAAGTAATAGTCTTTTTCCACAGCTCTTCGAAACTGTTCAACTTCTTCTCTGCTAAGCTTCTTTTTGCAGTATCTCTCCGAGTCTTTTTCTTCTCTGAAGTTGAGCTTGTACGGAGCACTAACAAGCCGATCCCCATTCAAAACCTCACCAAGAGCTTCCTTCTTATCTTTCACGCCCTCTGCCAAACCAAAAACAAATGGATCAGAGACAACATCGAGCTTCCTTATTTCGCACGCCGTCAATTCCAATTTTACACTAAACAAATGGAATTTTGGGGTTTGTAAGTGTAAACATCCATAGCTTAGTGAGAGATTCACAGTGAGCGAATGCATGCTCGTACCTGGAACACAGAAGGGAAGATCGAAATACCGATACGTCTCACTGCGATCACCATCAAGCAGAAGTATAATCAGTCACATGACAATGAAAATCCAAATAGAGGCGCAAATAAACAAAGATCTATCCAAAAAATTTCCTGAAATTACAGCATTTTACAGCATCAATCGAATTTCAAGGTCTTAGTAATCGATAGCTACAAATTGCGGATACCATCGCAGCTTTTATCAGCAATCGCATGTATAGTCAATGATCAATTTCTCATCCAAGACAATTTCAGATCTAAACAAAGATATTGGAAACCTACCAACACCAGAATAAGATATCGCTTTTACCTGGGATTGTGAAAGGGCCCGACCTTGTTGGCGTAGAGAGGAACTGAGTCGCCTTCCTTGTAACGGTGGTCGGAGGCATCGGATCTGACGATTCCGGCGCCGGAGAAGATGAGAGCTCCGACTAAGAGGAGCAGCGTCGTCGGTATTCTCATGGTGTTTCTGTGAGGGAAGAAAATCGTGAGATCTGATGAGTTTTGCTTTATAATTTGGGAGGAACGCAAATGGGAAAGACGACAAATATTTTTATATTTATCTTATCTTTTTCTTATATATACCGAATTTCTTATTCAAAATAAAAATTCCTTAACCTTGTATAGGAGGCAACAACAACAAAAATGTAAGAAAAAAAACCAAATTTTCTGCGACATTGACATTTTGATCTTTGTATATACTAAACCAGATATCCATATTACAAATGTTATAATTTAAATACATTAATTTATACCATGATACTTTTTATTTTTTGGCAAAATTTTTAATACATTAAGAACTAATTCAATATTTATTCACTTGGATGTTCTATGGTGAAAATAACACTTGTGAACGGCTGATGAAACACATACACTGATAGATAACGTGAAGCGAAAAAGTTTCTATAATAGAATTATCGTAACGATCTCGTTATGTCAATTTTTTAAGATTATACGTAGTATGTAGTTTTCCACTGGTAGGTTGATTTCCATTATTGTGTAAATTTTGTAATATTTTTACTCATTTCCATTCTTGTGCATATTTTTGTTTTTTTTGTCAACCCATTCTCGTCTAATTAGATAATTAAATGTCAGTAAATCATAAAATCATTAGCTTGTAGATGTCATACAGTGTTGCAAAGTTTACACATTCGTAAAAGCCTATTTAAAATGTTTTTTCGAAAGATTTTTTCCAGCTATGTTGCATGAAAACCGAAACGAAACGCAGAAGCGAAACGTTTTCGAAACGGGAATCGTGCATTTTGGAAAACGGGAATCGTGCATTTTGGAAAATATAAGCTTGGAAACGTTTTGGAAATATATATATATATTAAATATTAAATAATTTAACCAAAGATAAATTTTATAATGTTTAATGTCAAAACTTTTAAAATATTTTATATTATTATTGTTATGATTTTCATCAATCGAGATAATCTTCATCGAGAGAAAGATTTTCAATATATATTGCTAAGATTAATCTCATCTAATGAATCAAATTAATCATTAATTTATTTTAAATAATTAAATTAATCAGTAACTAAGTTAATCTTATCATTTGGTTTCTAATTATTTAATTATTACATTTAGAAAAAAAATAAGTAAATTTCCATTGAGTTTCCAAATTGAAGATTTTAGAAAATGTGAAAAACGAGTTTCTGACGACTTTACTTCCCGAGAGTTTCCAACTTTCCATGTAACATATTAAGAAGAAAAGGGAGATGGATAACTAAATAAATAGCTAACGGGCTTATTCGATCTAATGAGTCTAAGGCCTAAACTTAGATAAGCCCGATAACACACGTATCAAGTGTAAAGTGTTGCTATGATTGTGTCCAAATTGGCTATGGTTATGAACTTATGACATTGATTTATTTGGTTCCGTAAAAATACTTTAGTTAGGGTGCGGAAAGAAAAAAAAAGTAAAGCTAAAAAGCAGAGCTAATCGTCATGGAGCTTCTCACGACGATAAGAGGGCTCTCAACGTTTCTATGGAACTCTCGGAGCACTTCTCGCAAATTTATATCGCTAGTCCATCAGTGCTTGGCAAAAGCAAGAGAGGTAATGGTTTATGGTCCTAGGCTTATAAGTTACAAGAATTTCTTTTTTAAAAACATCTAAATTATTGTTAGGGGTGAAATGGGCACATTTCCCCGAGCCCGTCGCAA
>OVBC01001916.1:0-16154 GCA_900406465.1 Noccaea caerulescens
ATAGGGTTTTTATTGGGCTTTAGTTGGCCCAATCCGGGTCTCACAGTCTTAATAATGTGTAACATAATTTGTTCTATAATGTTCCGATATAGATATTGGTACGAAATTTGTTAGTCCTTTTTTTACTTTTATGTGATTGATGGGAGACCTACAGGGCTACAGTCTTTTTTTGTCTACGGCTAATTGAACAATGATCACAAAATATTCGTCTCGTTGTAACCAAAAAAAAAAAAAAAACATGAATTCCAACCTATAATGTCCCAACCAAAAGAGAAAAAATAAATAACGGATCCATGAGTCTGGACTCTGGAGCTGTACCTCTAAAAATCAGAGATATATGCATGCATTAACCATGGAAAAATGTTTTGTCCCAATATATCTTAGCTTATTAAATTTTCTTTTTGTTAGTGCAAATATATGGACAAGAAAAAAATGAGGGTATACATAACCATGTATTCTTGCCATGCCGGATATGACCTGCAGGATATAATTCACAGGATGGTGCGTAGTATAACCGAAATGATTGTAGACTATACATTAAAGAAATAAAATATTCTTCAAAAAATGAAGATGGGACTTTTCCTAGAATGTAAGAACAAATTTCGAGAAATCATGTAGGAAGCTGATCAATTGCAAAACTCGAAAGGTTTCGTAGAAAGGGACAAAGATGCAGAGCGTGGGGTTCCTTCTAATAATTGTAGAAGAAACTCAAGAGAACTTGATCTATGAGAGATGGTGATGACTCATGAGAGGTATATCTATCTACTACATAGTGTGTAGACTAGGCAATACTCAATCTATTCTTGTGCATTTGTAGTATATTTTGATCGCTTTATTCATGAATTGGTCTGTGATATTAACATGACGACATATTATGATTATGATTCTTTCAAATTGTTGTAGTACGTGTCAATATCAAATGATTCAAATCCAAATGTTCAGAGTCTTTGAGAGTTGAGACTTGATTTTAAAAGAAATCTAACACAAAGGGTTCTTGAGCTCGGGGTAGGCAAGAATGCTTTGTATCGAGACAAACGAGAAAATCATGATGATCCTATGCATTAAGTGCCGTTGGTTAATTAGGGGTTCGCATATACATAACCCAATAGACATGGATAAAATGAACAACAACAAAAAAAAGCTAAATAAGGGTAGAGAATAATTAGTCTCCAGGTGGGAAATTCAAAGAGGACTATGAAATTAGGTAAATATAGACTCTATACAAAAATGGTATGCCTTAGTGGAGAGAGATTTAATTAAAACAATCGTATATAGAAGGATTGAAGAAGAATAAAACAAACAAGCATGCCCTAGATTTCTAAGATAATAATTACACCTTGTTGTTTATTTAAGGGAATAGAATATGACACATGGGTCGGTTTCTTACGGGTTAATGTGAAAAAACAAAATAAAATTATGAATGAATGAATGAGAAAATCTAAAATAGTAAAGAGGGTATAAATGAAGAAGAAGAGAGAAAAGGGAAAAATGGTGGCAGAGAATGGAGAGAGGTTAGGAGGCAAAGCAAATGTGGAGCTTTGATGATGTTGATGCACGCCGTCAGCTTTTCTTCACGCCTGCTCCCACTCACTCACACCTATAAACATTCTCTCTCTCTCTCTCTCTCTCTCTCTCTCTCTCTCTCTCCCTCTCTCTATATTTTATGCATCTATATTTTACACATATATTCACAATTTCACATGTCTCTATGTAAAGTTGTAAACGGTGCCACGGTGGCCAATGTATGTGTATATGTCATGTATAACAACGAACAAGATATCGTATAGGTATTATACGAAATGTACGTGAAACCCCGAAAAAAAAAACTATTTCATTGATGGTTACTACTAATAGATAATATATGGTGTGTATAAAAAATTATCTTTATAAAAACAGAGAGTTCTTGTTTGGTGTACTCAAGAAGAGATACTTGATGAAAAATTAACATCGTTTTGTTGATCAAAGCCAAGATATTAAATCGTTCTTAGGAAAAATATTGTCTACGCAACAATAGCACTCCTACGGTATGAAACTAGTACGCATATCGAAATCGATTAAATTTTGATGGATAAAATAGCGATGTTATGAGTCACACACTCGACATCGACAACGATCGGTAACGTAGGATACTTTCTCTCCAATGAAATAGTAAAGAGGGTAAGTCGCGGATTGTCCTTTATTTTTATTTTTGTGTAATGATTTTGGTGTTTGAAGTTGTTAAAATTGGTATTAGTAGGACACTTTCTAACTTTTTTTGTCTATTGATTTAGGATGTATAAAGAGTATTTTTTATTTATTTTACACCACTTAGGAGTTAGGATCGTACTTGAGAAACTTTGGTTTCATGTATTTGGCCTATATATAAACAAACAGCGTATTTTATACGGTTTTTTTGGAAATTTTACACCATGTAACATAAGTAGAGAACATGTATGTCGTTTTCAATTTCTAGGTGTCCCAACAAACACAGATTCATATACACAAAAATTAGAAGAAGAAATAAAAGGAAGGTTACTCGGGTGGATCGACGCGAAAAAAGAAGGAAAAGCGAAACCCACTAAGCCATTACATGATATCGACCTTCTTATCTTTTTCTTCTCGTTTTCTTTTGTCAGGACCTTTTTACTAATCAATGGAACCTCCAAAGTATCTTAACTAATCCATTGTAAGTAAATTATTTATATAAGCTAGACTTTATAATTCGTGATCACATTTGGAAAGTGGTTAATCGTAGAAAAGTATATATTCACGTTTTAAAATACATTTCTATTCAATGATTTTTTTTTTTTTTCATGGAAATTACTTTTTTTTTCTGCTGATTGCAACTTACGGAAAGTAACATTTTCCTAACAAAAAAAAGTGCAACATATTTCGATCATTATGTGTCCAAAATTTTATTAAGAATCAGTTAGAGTTTAAAGTAAAAACAAAAAACATTCTTGATTAGCCAAAAAGAGAAAAAGAGTGTTGTTTTAAAAACCGGTTTCTTCTCTCTCTAATTATGTTTTCACTAAACCCAATTAGATTCAAATAATCTGTTAAACATGGGACAACAATTCGATGCAAAAAACCCTCTTTTCATGCCACATTCTTGCTTTAGATTACTAATATAAAAACTCAAGATCCACTAAACCCATTCTCTACAACTCATCTTCACCAAGATTCACCCACTCCCACCGAGACACAAAAGCAAAAAAATATATATACAACAACACATGATGCTGATGCAATATACACAACAAAGTATTAAATCTTAGATATTGTGGGTCTCCCATCTCTCCCTCTGTCCTCTATTCATTTTCTTATTCATATTAAAGAAGGCCAAAAAAAAAAGATGGATACTCTCTTTAGACTAGTCAGTCTCCAACAACAACAACAATCCGATAGTATCATTACAAATCAATCTTCGTTAAGCAGAACCTCCACCACCACTACTGGCTCTCCACAAACTGCTTATCACTACAATCACAACAACTTCCCACAAAACGACGTCGCCGAAGAATGCTTCAACTTTTTCATGGATGAAGAAGACCTTTCCTCTTCTTCTTCTCACCACAACCATCACCACAGCAACTACTACTCTCCTTTCACTACTCCCACCCAATACCATCCCACCACGTCATCAACACCTTCCTCCGCCGCTGCTGCATCCACGGCCGCATTAGCCTCTCCTTACTCCTCCTCCGGCCACCACCATGATCCATCCGCTTTCTCCGTCCCTCAAACTCCTCCGCCCTTCGACTTCTCTGCCAATGCCAAGTGGGCTGACTCGATCCTCCTCGAAGCCGCACGTGCCTTCTCCGACAAAGACACCTCACGTGCGCAACAAATCCTATGGACGCTCAACGAGCTCTCTTCTCCTTACGGAGACACCGAGCAAAAACTCGCTTCTTACTTCCTTCAAGCTCTCTTCAACCGCATGACCGGTTCGGGCGAACGATGCTACCGAACCATGGTGACCGCTGCAGCAACCGAGAAGACTTGCTCCTTCGAGTCAACGCGCAAGACCGTTCTCAAGTTCCAAGAAGTTAGCCCCTGGGCCACGTTTGGACACGTGGCGGCAAACGGAGCGATCTTGGAAGCAGTAGACGGAGAGGCAAAGATCCATATCGTTGACATAAGCTCCACGTTTTGCACTCAATGGCCGACTCTTCTAGAAGCTTTAGCCACGAGATCAGATGACACGCCACATCTAAGGCTTACCACAGTAGTGGTCGCTAATAAATTCGTCAACGATCAAACGGCGTCGCATCGGATGATGAAAGAGATTGGAAACCGCATGGAGAAATTCGCTAGGCTCATGGGAGTGCCTTTTAAATTCAACATTATCCATCACGTCGGAGATTTGTCCCAGTTTGATCTCAACGAGCTTGATGTTAAATCGGACGAGGTCTTGGCCATCAACTGTGTAGGTGCGATGCATGGGATCGCGTCTCGCGGAAACCCTAGAGACGCTGTGATATCGAATTTCCGACGGTTAAGACCGAGGATTGTGACCGTCGTCGAAGAAGAAGCTGATCTTGTTGGCGAAGAAGAAGGCTTTGATGATGAGTTCTTGAGATCGTTTGGAGAGTGTTTGCGTTGGTTTAGGGTTTGCTTCGAGTCTTTGGAAGAGAGTTTTCCGAGGACAAGCAACGAGAGATTGATGCTAGAGCGTACGGCGGGGCGTGCGATCGTTGATTTGGTGGCTTGTGAGCCGTCGGATTCGACGGAGAGGAGAGAGACGGCGAGGAAATGGTCGAGGAGGATGAGGAACGGTGGGTTTGGGGCGGTGGGTTATAGTGATGAGGTGGCGGATGACGTCAGAGCATTGTTGAGGAGATATAAAGAAGGTGTTTGGTCGATGGTACAGTGTTCTGACGCCGCCGGAATATTCCTTTGTTGGAGAGATCAGCCGGTGGTGTGGGCTAGTGCGTGGCGGCCAACGTAAAAGGATTTCGTTTTTTTTCAATATATTGGCACGCGCGCTCTTTGCTGAGATGATTTCACACGTGTGGTGATGCTTGATGATGGGTTTTGAGAGATAACGATATGATTGATGATGCGTTCTTAATTTGAAATTTGCTTTCGAATAGGATTAATTAAATTATGATCATTGAGATTTTTTGTTTGTTTTGATATTTTTTTCTTATATGTTTTCGAATTAAATTTGTGATTACTTTGGTTTATGCAAAAGAATAGGGTTTTATTTACCTTTATAATGAAGTTGTTATTTTCTCATACACGAGAAGCTCTAAAACAAAACTTGGTTTGCTTTATATATGTGAGCATATAAATTAGTTACTGTTACATTGGATGATCGATTAACTGGAATAGACAGTGAGAGTAGGAAATCATATATATAAATGAATAAGACTGCGATTAACTCTTCTAATTCAACATTTTAGGGGGAAAAACTCGTCAAATTCGACTGAGTTATATGATTACTCTATGTTTTTCATAACAGTATATTGATTGTGGTTCGCTACTTCACTTAATCTTGGATCTTGTATACATATAGAGAATCTTAGGACATTTACTTTGGTTAAAGAATCTCTTCGTTGGAATCTCTTGAATGCTCTGCTCTAGTCGCCTGCACGCTTCTGAAAATGAATAAACACAAACAAACTTAGAACACTGGAATTTCAACATTTAGGCATAACTTACACCACATTGTAAAGCGTTATTAATTTTTATTTTTTTACGATTTCACATTCTCAACTTTTTTATACACGACTATAAATTACATTTAGCCATGGTATCTATTCTAACAAAAAAAAAAAAACAACTTTTTATACACGACTATAAATTACTTACAGCATGATACTTATTCATTTGTCGTTCTTGTGAAGTGTATACACCATTGATTTATTTTGCCTTTTTAATAATGCATCTTTCAACTTTTGCTTTTTATAAAAGCGATAAAGGGACCAGTCTTTTATTTGATTCACTCACACTTATATATGTTTATGTATACCTATAATATGTCTTCAATGGAATACACATGCATATACCTAAGAATGTTCATGGCCCCTCTTACCCATCATGTTTTTATTTAGAAAACAGCCCATAAAAAGTAAATAATTTAAATAAATAGTTAAGCCATTGATACCAACGTTTACATATATAGCTTTTTGAATACTAACTAAAAATAAAAATATGAAAAAAGTAGTGGGAACTTCTTTTGAGATATGTGGCTGGTTTCACTACAACTCTCTCCCTCCCTGCATCTTTTGACGAAGGCTTTTGCCTCCCCCATGTTATTATCGGTACGATCTTTAGCTTCGCTTTTTAAGCTAATCTTTTTAAAAATATAGCTTCTTTTGGTCTGTTTTCTTGTTTATAAAGTCATACAAAAAGCAAATTAATACAATTAAAATCTACTGGTTGGCCCATTTTTGCTTTAACTAGAATCAAAACCTTGTTGGGTCCCTTTGTACCACGACTTGACCACTACACACATCTAACTAGAAGATGCCTATATTCATAGGGAATATATCAATTAATCCTATGTAGGAAAGTTTAGTTACTTAATTTAATGGTCGTTTGGTTGCTTTAAAGTATTTCAGTTTGTTGATATTGTGAGTCAGCAATAACTTGAATGTGTTATGAAACAGAAACCTAAACTATATATACACAGTGAAAATCAAATGAAATGTCTCATTTTTCATCATCTAATTAAGAGAAATGAACTTTGTAAAGTTTTTTTTTTTGTTAAAGAACTTTGTACAGTTATAGAAAGACATAGCTTTTAGTTTATTTTGTGACCAGAAGATAATTTGACTGAAAATTGAATTATCAACATCAATGGACATCTAGACAATAGTGTTAATCTCTATTAAAAAAACGTGGAATATTTTATGTCACTGATTATTAAAAAAAATATCAAAGTAAAATATATATTTGTCAGTTTAACGTCAAGTTCAAACAGCAAAATACGACTTGCAATAGTTTTCAGCTTTTTTCAAGTGGTTCGGTTTGGTCTGTTGTGTGGTCCCTTTTTATTCACTTGATCATGTTGTGTTCTCTATGGGCCTCACTAAATGGGCCTTAATCAGCCCACCCCAATTTAGGAGCCAAAATTGTAACGGCAAACGAAATGAAATCGAACGGACGGCGAAAACCCTAGCAAAAACCTCCTCACCGGCGAAAATGCGTGCTCCGATCTCTAGATTCCTCTCGAGATCCATCGGTTTCCTCCACCGTACAACGCCTCTATCTTCCGGTACTCGCCACCTATGCGCCACCGCTTCTCCTGAAGCTCGGACGAAGAAGCTCGAGCGGATCGCCGACGATTTGCTCAAACTGAACAGCATCGAGCTTTACGATTACTCAATCCTCTTCAGCCACAAAATCGGTCTCAACCGCTACGGTTCCGCCGTATCCGTCGCCGCGGGATCCGGAGGCGATGCAGCGGCATCTGGCCCTGCAGAGACCAAAACGGCGGAAAAGACGGCGTTCGATGTGAAGCTGGAGAAATTCGAAGCGGCTTCGAAGATCAAAGTCATAAAAGAGATTAGAGCGTTCACGGAGCTGGGATTGAAAGAAGCCAAGGATCTGGTTGAGAAAGCTCCGTGTGTTGTGAAGAAAGGTCTCACCAAGGAAGAAGCCGAGAAGATCATGGAGAAACTCAAAGCGGTAGGTGCTACTGTAGCTTTGGAATGATTAAAAAAAAAGAAAGAAATTTTCTGAGATTATGATCAGATAATAATATGTTTTCCATATTCTTCGAAATTAAACATTCTCTGTGCTCAAAAGAGATCAATTTGAAATTTTTAACAATGTGGCTGCTCTGTGTTTTGCTTGTTGTGTCATCTTCTTCTTCATTTTACATCCTCGAAACTGAAATGCCACTCCTATCAGGTAGTAACTTCTTTATGTAATACTTGGATCTTCTAGAAAGATTGATTCTTTGTCTTCTGCTCTCTGGTATCATCTCGATTGAACATTCTTGAAACCCTCGTCTCACAAACCAATCTGCAGTCCTCGTTGTTAGCAGAAACAGCCTCTCTAATCCCAGAGACGAAGCTTTCTTCTCGATGTAATCTGCAACAGATTGTGTTGGCAATGGCATTGATGATGTTCTATAGTTATGCAAACTTCACACAAATGTCTTGAGAGTGTATTTAGTGTTTACCGAGCAATTTATCGCCTTGGCCTTGACCGCGACAATCTGATGCAACCGCGATTGCAGCAACTTCTCCGCATTTCTCTTCAAAGAACGGAAACAGAGCCGCACAAGCTATGATCTGACCTTCTCTTTCCACAACCACAAAAGAGTCCAAGGCTCGCAGTAACTGCACTCAAAGATCAAACCTTTAACGGAAGTCTTAAAACCGATGGAAACAATGGAATGTGGAGAGATAGTGTAAGGCCTTAACCTCCTCATCAGTTCTGCGAACCAAAATGCCAGATTCTTCCAAGGGCTTGATTATATGTCTAATTCCTGCAAGATCTTCCACTTTGGAATCTCTTGTTCCTTCGTAAACATCACTACACAATAACAGTCAATGCAGAATTGTAAGAACGATAAACCGAGATGATAAGCGAGCCAAGATCAAAAGAATACACATACCTAGCAACCATAGTTCCCATTCCATCTCTTTTGAAAAGCTCTAACAATAGAACTCCACTTATAGTACCATCCAACAAGTGAACTCTTTTGACTCCACCCTTCAAGGGAAAACAAAACAAACGGTTTTCAGTTAAATCCGTAACGAATAGAGTCAAGACTAAGGTTAAAAACACTCACTCTGCACACAAACGCGGCAGCAGCCAATTCCGAAAGGTAACCGTTTAAGCGGCTTAGTCTTTCCTCACCACCAATAGCAAAACCTTGCTCACCAGACCACAATCCATTGCCGTTGTCGAATCCAACACCGTTCTGAAATATTGGAGTGTGGTTTCCGTTTCCCCAAAATGCTGCTGCTCTCCCGTTGTGAGGAGAAGTAATCTTACCGTTGGTGTTGTTAGGAGGCTCCGGATAAGAAACACTTCCATCTCCAACAGCCTTCACGTAATTAGCAGCTATGTCGCTTTGTTGTGCCCGTTTTCTCACTAACATATCTGCTTCTGGAAGTGTCAAGAAACGAATAAGATGTCCACTCTCATCAAGTATTGGACCGTCCATTATGCAGATAACCTTATCGGCTCCTATTGCTAATGCACAAGCTGTGGCAACCTCATAGGTACTGCAGAAGTAAAGTTAAGTGAGTAAAATTCATGTCTTTTAAAGAGTTCATGGAAGCATTCCTCTCAGAAGATGTGTGAGCATACTTGCAATTTAAGACTTCTCCGGAGCTTGAGTGGCCTAAGTTTCTCAACAACACTACAGAACCACCGTCAAGTCTCTCACAGATCCGATCTACATCTATCTTCTTAACCTCGCCTGTGGCTCCAAAATCAACACCATCGACAACACCTCTCCTCTGCACCATCAACAACAGGACACAAGATAATCAGTCACAGAGAACAAAATATGATGAGACTCAATGTCGTATGGACAAATCAAGAAAGTGGAAGCCTCACTTTTGCTGCAAAGAAGTTACCGGTATCAACCCTGACACCTATATCATGTAAACGACTACTATCACCATGCCTACGGATATTGCAAATTGAAGGTCCAGGAGATAATTTGGCCTCAAGCATCACTGATATAGCTCCTGCAGCTTCCTTGGCAGCCTGCAAAGATGCTGCATCTGTTACTCTGTAACGTCCCACATATGTAGCTTCACGTCCTGCAACTTATACATCTTAGGCTCCTATTTTAGAATCGAACATAGATGACAAAACTAGACGCAAAGTTTATTTTTCTCTGACCTCTCTCAGACAGAAGCTGGTCGATTTGCTCTTGAGTTCCAGGGACTAGAACAAATCTTATTCCCAGATGATGAAGAAACGCTATGTCCTGCACAAATCACATTGATTTAATCTTCTATCCAAAATGAGAAGTGAAAACTGAAGCACATTGCAATGAAAAGATCTTAAGATAGAAAATGGTGACCTCATAAGGTTCTACATTTGATCCTACACAACGACGTAGAATCAAACAAGGACACCATTAGAGGAACAATTTTTTTAAAACTAATAACCAACTTTAACTGAGGCAAACAATCGAACATGTTGCGTGCTTCTTTTTCAAAGCTCAAACACAGAAAGCTACACATAAAGAGGGTGGAAAAGACGTTGCCTTCAAAATGGCATCACAATAAGGGCCAGAGATGATCTCGCCGGAGATGATAACGACGAATGTGCAGCCACGGTGGGCCCACAGATAAGGCCAAGCTTCACGGAACCAACGAACAAACTCATTGTCGTCCACCGGATGCTCAGCCTCCACATCGCTACCTGAACTCGCGGCGTAATCAAACATATTGCATTTAGCTGCCGCCGTCTCCGCCCGAGAAGACACAGAACCAACCGGCTTAAGCCATGGACAGCTAAACCGGAATTGAGTAGGGATTAGCTTTGTTTTCGGCCTGAATGACGAAAAATCTTTCCTTGTTTGGCGAAATTGGAAAGGAACATAGGAGTTTGAAGAAGAAGCAGAACCCACCAAAGCTCCTCGCTCCATCATCTTCGAACTTCGGTGAGAGAATTTTCAAACTCGATTCCAAAATCTTTACTTTAACCGGCAGGGAGACGGCGGGCAATAATCAACGACGGCGGCGGCAGTTACCGTAGTGGGACCCACTGTCAGTAGGGTTATTTTCAACTTTCTTTCCTCTTCTTCTTTAACTCTTTGAATGTCTGGTCGTCAGAGTTTGATGGTCCACGTGGAGTTAAAATTATTCGGTTCGGTCAATATATGGGAAGTTGGTTCAACCGGTCTTGTCATTCTCCCCGTAGATAATACCAATCTCTCGGTCTGATCGGAGTCACAAAATTCGAAGATGGGCTTTTTAATTGATGTTTTGGAATACCCTAGCGGCCCAAACACATTTAAGCATCACCATGGGCCATCTTAATACGTAACTTTTAATTTTGAATTAGTGGATAATCGATTAAACCCACTCAGAGGACTTATTTTATGCACGATCAACTTCGATATACATAGAAATTATAAACAACCTTCAATTTTAATGACTAATCTGATGTCAAACTCCAGGCTAGCATTTCCACATCAGATTTCTAGTATCTTCTAGTTTTTATTTTATTTTATTTGTAATAAAATAATATCCAATAGTTTTTGTTGGTAAGTAGATTAGCATACTGACAATGTTGATAAAGCGTGTTAAATTACAATCACCACAGTCCTTTTTATTATTAAAAAAGTTGGGATTACGTACGGACATAAAACTCAATAGGTTGAAAAAAACAAGCCAAAGAAAAAACGAATATCTCGCGGTTATTCGAATCAAGTCAAAATAATATTCCCATAAGGCACCCAAAGATACTCCTTCGCGGTATATATTTCATCACGGTGATTGTGACGTCTTTCATTTACGCCATCATTCATAGATAATTCACTTTACTTTCATGCTCATTTTTATTGTTTGATAAAAAGTTCATTTTACTATTTATGATTATTGGTTTTTTTTTTTTTTTTAAAAAAACATCTTGTGAATTTAGAAATTTTGTTTTTAGAACATTCTTATTTATAGTTACACTTTGTTTGAAAACTAAATCCAGACATAAACTAGAACTGAAATACTACGATGTCATAATCTTGAAGTACATACACCAAAAGACTAAAATCAATCAAAACAAAAAACCCATCCATAATAGACATCTCTACCTTGGCCGTGTTCTTTTCCCGATCGCTGCGATTACTGGTGCGACTAAAAAAAAGCGCTGATTGAGATGGTAGTGAGAGAAAAAGGAATCGCAGCATTCATTGAAAGGATTCGCTGCTTCCGTTGATAGTAGTTGTGGCTGCCGCTGGGATTTCTTAGCGACACGATTATTGTCCATAAGAGTCGCAGCGACTCTAATTATTGAGACGCTGACCTTCTCCTCTCCACAGTCTTGCTTTTCAATCAATATAAATGTGGGTGTATCATCAATCGCAGCGTTAGTCGCTGCGACCAACAAAAGAACACGGCCTATATGTACTACAAAAAATGATTTTATATTCTCCAAATGGAATGCAACAAATGTGCAATCAGCAATAGTAAGTAAGTTTTTTTTTTTACCAATCATTTAATGAGAAGAATCCATGGAGCCCAGCTTCCGACTTCTTGAATATTTTCTTCATTTTGCGTTAATTATTATTTTATGTTGTACTCTATTATATTTCGCGGGGATCATTTTACTTACTTCTAATAGTTCTTCGTTAATTTTTTTACATCAATACATTTTTGATCTATTTTAGTAATTTTACATTTCAAATAATAACACGGTGAAAATATTGTGTTGTTGCATGTTCATAGTCGAATTTGATGTTTTCCATATTCCTCGTACGACAAAAACGCTATAAATTCTTCGGCCAAAAATAAAATAAAGAAGAAATAAAGGGGTCCCACCGTAATATGTAAACAAGAGTTTGTGGTCCCAATTTTGAAATATATAAAAATCACAAAGCTTGTGGCTTCAAAGCCTCCTCCATCGTCGGCTTCTTTTTTCTTCCTTCTTTCTCCATAGTCATACCAAAAAAACAGGAACGCTCTGTTTTCGACAAACGAAACCTTAAGATCTATATTGATTTGACTTTCATATCCTCTCTCTCTCTCTCTCTTCCTCGAGTTGATTTTAAAGATTTTAAAAGATCTTGAGATTTTTCTATCGAGGTAGAATTTTCTCACCCTTTCTCGCCAAATTTCCTTTATTTTCACGAAATCGAACAAAATATCTAAAATTTATCCATCTCTCATTGTTAAACTCACAGAGGTCAGATCCGAACAACACCCCATCTGAGTTCGTATCATTTTTTCTGATTTTTCATCGAAATTCAGGTAATTTTCTTCTTCCAATCAAAACTTTCTCAAAGCCCTTTATAGATTTAAGCTTAATCTGAAGAAAAAAAGCTTAGATTTTTTCTGTATTATTGACGTAAGCTGATTCGATCCCTCTGCTCCAATTTCTTTGGAAAAAACCCAAGATTTAGCATAAATCTTGATACTTTTGATTCCTTTTCGTAGCTTCCGGACATATTTAGTTAGCTTGAATCAGATCTGTTTGATTGACCCTGATATGATCTATGATGGTTTGGTTTGGTTGTTTGAGTATAGAAAATGGGTGGTGAGGCAGAGATGAGGGAACATTTACAACCAAAATCTCCTTCATCTGAAACAACAATGGAGAAGAAGCAAAACGTGAAAGGGAAGAGACTGTGGCAGAAAGTTAAATACCAATTGGTGGAGTATCATTCATTGCCTGCTTACTTGAGAGACAACGAATACATCATTGGCCATTACCGATCCGAATGGCCAATCAAACAAATCCTTCTCAGCATCTTCACCATCCACAACGAGACCTTGAATGTTTGGACGTAAGGTTTCTTGACTTGTTGATTCCTCCCTTGTCGAAATCAAGAAACCTTGAAAATTGTTTGTGCTTATGAATCTTGCAGGCACTTGATTGGGTTTTTCCTGTTTCTTGCACTTACCATATACACAGCCACGAAAGTACCAGGCGTCGTTGATCTTCACTCTCTTCAACACCGTTTACCTGACGTCTTGAGGAAAACAGATCTCCACAAACTTCACTCTGAGCTCATGTCTCGTCTTCCTTCTAGTCCCTCTAGCTGGCATGTCATGGACCTTCTTTACAACTGTTTGCCTGAAAGATTCTCTCACGGCAACTACACTGACATGTGTGTTCTGGTATAAACAAGAAAAGTCTCAATCTTTCCGCTTATTTCCACACATTTCTGTTTCAAAATGTCGTCAAAGTTTATACCTTTTTTGGCAGCATTCGGTGAGGGAAGATCTTGCAAACCTGATAGCTCCTTTGATCTTCAGGCCAATCACTCGATGGCCCTTCTACGCGTTTCTCGGCGGAGCAATGTTCTGTTTGCTAGCGAGCAGCACTTGCCACCTCCTCTCATGTCACTCGGAGAGAGTCTCTTACATAATGCTCAGGCTCGACTACGCCGGAATCGCGGCTCTGATCGCTACTTCCTTCTACCCTCCGGTGTACTACTCATTCATGTGTGATCCTTTCTTCTGCAACCTCTACTTAGGATTCATAACGATCCTAGGAATCGCCACCGTGCTCGTCTCGCTCCTCCCGGTGTTCCAAAGCCCCGAGTTTCGAGTCGTGAGGGCCTCTCTGTTTTTTGGGATGGGATTCTCTGGCTTGGCTCCGATTCTTCACAAGCTGATCATCTTTTGGGATCAGCCTGAAGCGCTTCACACGACCGGTTATGAGATCTTGATGGGTTTGCTTTACGGTTTAGGAGCTTTGGTTTATGCAACTAGGATTCCAGAGAGATGGATGCCTGGGAAGTTTGATATAGCTGGACATAGTCATCAGCTGTTTCATGTTCTTGTGGTTGCTGGTGCGTTTACGCATTATAGAGCAGGGCTTGTGTATCTGAAGTGGAGAGACATTGAAGGATGCTAATGAAAGATTGAAGATTGAAGACGATGGAGGATTTGATGTTTTTGAATCTTGTTTGTAGCTTCGTATAAAACTTGGATTATGTAAAGGTCTTTATGTGTAATCAAGATTATTAATGAAAAATCAAAATCTAAAATTTCCATTCTAATTAAACTTAATAAAAATAAAATAAAATGGATGTCACTACGAACACATTAGATTTGGAAAATATTCATATATTGTTTGTAAATATAAAAGGAAAGTAATTAAAGTCTCAAGATTTTTGTTGATTAATTAAGAAGGGCTCTTCGCCGTTTTTGGTAATGTTGGTTTGCACAGCTATGAACGGAGAAAAGCCACCTGGTTACGAAAACGATGAATATTCTTATGCTTCATGATGACTTGCTTTTAACTTGTTTAGCACGAGTCTCTAGATTGTATTACCCGACTCTCTCTTTGGTTTCCAAACGATTCCGTTCGCTCCTTGCTTCGCTTGAGCTTTACAAAACTCGAACGCTCTTAGGTTGCACCGAGAGTTGTCTTTATGTGAGTTTACAATTCTGTCAAGACTTGAACTCGGTGCGTTGGTTCACTCTGTGTCGGAGACCGATTCAAATCACTAACCCTAGGTTCACTTCTTGCTTTGCACCATATAGAGCCCTAATGGATCGCACTATGAAGAAGAAAGACAAGAAGTCACATGACAATGTGTTGGTCTCAATCCAAACTCGGAATTCTCCTTCTCTGCGTTTCTGGGAACCGTGGGGTTTAATCGCAGTTGGTTATAATATCTGTTTAATCGCAGTTGGTTATAATACAGAAGAGAAGGAGGCGGCAGAGAGATTGGATTTACTTCAATATCCTCTAATCTCTCTGCCGCCTCCTTCTCTTCTTCATCTCCCCCTGCTTCTTTCTCATCTTCTATCTCTCTTATTCTCTCTTCGATCCTTTCATCTCTCTGTTCTACGTTTCCCCCCCTCTTCTCAAATATTCCCAACAATGGCTGCCACAGACTCAGCCTCCACCAATCGCTCCATAAGTCAAACTCAGATCCGTGCTCATATCCCAATCATCCTTGACATGAACCAGATGAACTATGACATTTGGCGTGAATTATTTGAAACCCATTGTCATAGCTTCTCGGTCCTTGGTCACATTGACGGAACTTCTCTTCCTACCGGTCCAACAGACACCAAATGGTCACAAACTGACGGCACAGTCAAGATGTGGATCTACGGCACTCTATCCGAACCGCTTCTCAAATCTGTCCTGAAGACAAAGTGCTCCGCTCATGACCTTTGGACCACCATCGAAAACTTGTTTCGAGACAACAAGGAGACTCGAGCTATCCAACTCGAGAACGAAATCAGAACAATCCAGATTGGCGATCTCTCGGTGACTGACTATTGTCAGAAACTGAAATCGATATCTGATCTTCTGGCTAATGTCAATTCACCAATCAGTGACCGAGTCCTGGTTATGCATCTTCTCAACGGTCTCAGTCCAAAGTTTGATAACATTATCAATGTCATCAAACACAAATCTCCGGCGTGCTCTTTCAACGNGATCTTCGGCGTGCTCTTTCAACGACGCTCGCTCTATGCTCAAAGACGAAGAAGACCGATTGCGCATCAAGAAACAAACACTGTCGTCCCACAACGACCATGCCTCAGCGCCTCAGGTTCTCCTTGCGT
>OVBC01001917.1:0-19045 GCA_900406465.1 Noccaea caerulescens
GGAATCTATGCCTTTTTTTGCGTTTGTCCATTATTTGCACCAGAACCGCCAATATGCTTCTCATGAATATCAAAAAATCTTAAAAAAGGAAAAATTCCAAGTAAGTATGAGCCGTAAAGGAAATTGTTATGATAACGCAGTGATTGAATCTTTTCATAGTGTATAAAAAAAAGAATGGGTCTATCCGAAAAAATATAGAACGCGAGACGAAGCGAAATCCAGTATTTTTAAATATATTGAAGTGTTTTACAATCGAAAACGTAGCCATTCTGCACTGAAGTATGTATCACCGATTCAATTTAAAAAGAGGTTCTATGAAAAGCAACAATCTCAAGCTGCTTAACGAATAAAATGTCTCTGTTTAATGTGTCTATTTTCTTGACATAACACCAGATATTTCTAGCAAAGTTTATATGGCTCATATTAAGCGATACAAGCTCTTGCAAAGACAACCCATAGTTTACTACTAAATTTATAATACAAACGTTTCTATCCATAATAAGAGGGCGATATTTAGCTTGTCTTTCCGTTAGCCCTTTTGTTGATAGGACAGTTTGTTTTAAAAGCTTTTCTTCCATTTCGGTAATAAAATCATTATCATTTAGTGATTGATCAGGAATCAAAGAGAGATTAATACCATCCAATGGACTAACTATGCATAAAAACATGTGTAACTTCTTTAAAACCACCCATATTCTGTGTCTTGTTTTCTGAGAATATTTACGCTTGTCTTCTAACTCAGAGAAATACGTCTGATAATCCGCTTCAGAAAGTTCACTCCATGATTTGATATGTAGAAGTTTTTTATTTGCTCTTAACCACTTATAAAAATCTTTAATATCGTAAGCATAACGTTTAATCGTGGATTGTTTCCGTCCTTTTTCTATTAAATAAGCAGAAAAGGCTGCTAATGTTTCTTCTAAATTAATGTTTTTGCTCATTATAATCACCTAATTTCTTAGGATATATTATAACAGAAAATAAGTGAAAGACCTGCTACCGCCCTTTGCTTTTTTGATATGTTGATTATTATTTACAAAGCCAAATGAATGTGGCTATCATAATACTCCAAAAGGGAACTACAAAGATTAGTCCCCAAAATATCCCTTTGAAAAATCCAATCTCGTTATAAGTATTCATTTCTATGTAATTCGAATCTTTTAGTACAGCCATGTTTAATCCTCCCAATATGAATTGTTTATTAAAATAAAAAAGGACAAACCTCGCCCTGGTAGGGATACGTAGGTTTGTCCTTTTTTATGTGGGTAATGATATGTTTAATTACCATTATTATAACGGAATTTACATATATTTTCAATTAGGTCGGACATTTTATTAACAAGCATACTAGCTGTATTAAAAATCTATTATAAATATATATCTTATATATTAAAAAAAAAATAAAGATAAAACTATTATAGGTTATCAAAAATAGGGGAAAGACCTACTCCCACAAGGGAAAATTTGATGTTAGAACGTAAAAAATCATAAATAGTAGAAAATGTATACGGAAATTCAATGATTATTAGACTATCAATTCTACAAAAAAGCAGAAAGAGAATTATATGTTTCTACATGAAATCGGAAAGAAATTGATACAAATCACTTTATATTTATCCAACTATAGAAATAGGCTTTATTTTCTTTATTTTGTTAAATACAGCAATATCTAACGTACAATTATCCACATTTTATCCAGATTAGACTACTATTTGTTAACATTAATCAGTGTTTATACATAACTCACATTTTTATTGATGATTTTTATTAGATAAATACAACAACATTAGTAATTACAATGTTTTTAGAAATATTATATTCACATCGAATCATATATGTCCGCATATCCACTATTTTTATAATTTTCCTTATGATTTTTTGTAGGTATTATAAGATAGGTTTTAATAGATTAGAAGAATACTCCCTGACGTTATGTGGAGAGTTATATATTGCTAGAATTGAATTTGTATAGAATTGCATAAAAAAAGACTCCATTTTACATGAAGTCCTTCTGATTTGGTATGTATAAATAGAGTAGTAGAAAAGGGGTGTTAATGAAACAAACACGAATAGCCCTCCACTTTCGATTTTTTCAAAAATAGAGAGCTCATTACTATTATTTTATTTCCATTGCGTGTAGCACCTGATCTGGAGCTGTTATTGTTACTCCAGCACGTACTAAACGTTCGAAGGTACGCATAAACTCTAGTAAATTAAACTGCTTTGGTAGTTCAATAACACGAAGTTTTTCTTGTGGCAGCTTATCAATTGCCTCGATAAACCATTCACGAACATCACTTGGAATCGTGCGTTCTTTATGACCACGAACTTTTAGTTTTTCACGCATTTCAATTTCTAAAGCGATATATGCATGGAGATTAACACCCTGATCATATGCATATTTTCTAAATAACGTTTCTTCCTGGTATTTTAGATAATTACGGTAATAAGACTCTTCCGTCACTGGTACTGCAAATTTCTGCTTCAGTAGTGCATGCACATTCTTAAACATTCTCTTAATGTTATGAAGAGAGTACATAGAATAATGTAGACCAAAATTAAAGACAGCTTGCTCACGGTCACTATTTCTCTCTTTTGGTATATGCTGCGCAATAAGAGGATAGATACCTTCTTTTGCTGCTGTATCGAGAATTTGATATTGAGATGTTTGATGCAATAGTTTCTTCAATGTATATACAATTTTCGTTGGATATCCTTCTTTTCGATCAACCATGTCACGTAGTCCGCGAATTACACTGCGAATTTGACGATGACAAGTATACTTTAATACATGAATGAATTTATTCATGTCTGCAGACAGTTCACCGATATTCATTTCTTGTAAGACTGCTTCGATAAATTTTGCTTTTCTAGCATAGGTAGCTTTTGGTGTAAATGGATCCCTATGTTGTTCTTCTCCAGCTTCTTTCGAACATAAGAAGTCTGAATGGATAGACAGATATAACGTCGTATATCGTTTTGTATGCTTTACACCTTTTTGCATTTTACAAATTTTGAATAGGGGATTCCCCGTACATGGTAATGCAGTTGTTAATTCCTCGATAACCGCACGGATCTGATGCGGATATTTTTTATGTAAGAAACGATACATCCCACCGAAGTGAGTTTTGTTTCCTCTTTCGTCCTGCTTGTCCAAAGAACGCTTTAATGTTGTTTCCGTATGTTGTTGCATCGCAATGTCTAAGAAAAGTTTCTTAGCTGCTATAGATAGCTTAAAGAAATCCTTTGTAAATATAACAGGACTAATATATACATACGGATTTGCTTTTTCTGTTTCCTCATTCATAAAATGAGTGAGTTTAATTGTATAACGACCATCTAGTCCGTTTTCAATGGAGATAATATTATGTAAGTTTAATTTCTTTAATGCGATATAGAATTGAGAGTGTTGGATATAAGCAAATTCTTCTTTATATTGCTTGTAATCTTCCCACATCATATGTATGGTTACATTGGGAATGACACCATTAGTAAAGCATTTCTTATGCAGATATAAGAATACTTCGAGATCAGCATTTGTAATGCCGTATAATTTATGCTTTCTTCCAGTTTTTTCTGCAAGTGTAGACATTGCGCGACGTGAAAAAGATGGTTTAGCTTTTTCGACAAAGCCTTCTACATCAGCAATACGTTCTTCGTATGTCATGTGCTGCAGAATATCTTCCAAATATGTATCTTTATAGCTGTAGTATTTCTCCTCAAACGCTGCAACAAATTTCTGCCAAGATTTTAATGTGACTACAACAGCATTTGTTGTTTTTCCATTTAAGCTACGCTGATTTTGAATAATAAATGATTTCCCCATCTTTTTCACCTCCGTTCTGCAAATTCAGAAACATATGCTAAAATACTGTAAAATATACCAATTTTGATTATAGCAAAATAAATTTTGCAAAAATGCGCCCTTTAAGAGAGATTTTAAAAAAAAGCAACACTTTATGATTCTTAGAGCTACAAGGGATTTGCATTTTTTTTTTTTTTTTTTTTTGTNGTACGCGACTTGGGAAGGGTGTTGCTCTTATTTGATGAGACTTTATTAAGTAAAAATTAAAAGAAATCCTTTAATAACACTATTCTCTAAGTTCATCTATTATTTTTAGGTACGCAATGTGGGAAGAGTGTTGCTACTTTTTTTGAAAAATAGGTACGCGACTTGGGAAAGGTCGCTATAAAAATATATATAATTTTTTATTGAATTTCTTAAATTCCTTGATATACAAAGGGATAGTAGTGATTTATCTAGCGAAATAGGTACGCAACTTGGGAAAAACGTTGCTTATTTTTAATGTATATCTGTAGATTTAAATGTAAAATGTTGCTTATTAAAGATAATAGGTACGCAACTTGGGAAAAGCGTTGCTTTTTTGATAAGAAGGGTATGAAATCGGGCGAAATATTGCCAATTTTACAAAAAATCACATCTTTTTGATAGGTGAAAAATTCTGTCTCAGAACTTTCTAAGCTTAACTCTAAAAAATGAACAAGGAGAATTAATCTTCAAAATCTAGAATAAGAAAAATAAGTACATACAATTGTCTTGGAAAATGGTATGAATGATTAGTAGCAATTGGTATAATTGTATTAGAAGCAATTAGGAGGATTATTAGTGGAGAAGTTAAAAGTACTATTTCAAAACACTTTATATATAGCGTATCCTTTATTTACTGGGGTAAAGGGGAATGATAAGATTTTAAATAAATGGCAAAGATTTTATCAAGATGTGGAAAAAGATCTACAAAAAATATATAACTCAACTTATTCATCACAGACTTTCGAAAGGCTAGTAAAATGGGTTTCTAAAAAAGAAGCCTTAGGATTATCTGCAATAGATATTCTCCCTAAATTAGATAATCATAAGGAAGAAATTTACGAATGCCTAAGATATGACTTATTAATGGAATTTGGAGTTAAACTGCCTGTTTTCACAAAAGAATTACCTTTAAATTCAGGACCTAAAAGTGAATATATAGAACGAAGTAATGCAGGATTTATGTATCATTTATCAGATACAATTGCCAAGAATAAGTTTGCAGATGACCAAGATAAGGAAGGTCGTATTGCTCAGTTACCGGATAAACAAAATAGTCTTGTGGTAGTATCTTCTCGCGATGATGGTGATATGAAATTACAGAGAGAGGAGTTGAAAAAGTGGAATACGCTAATTGATTCTACATTTTTAACTAGAGTAATGGATGATTTGACGGCGGACTGCCTAGATATTGTAACAGAACTATGGGTAAAGAGTGCGGAAAATGATAAGACCATTGTGCCTGTACATTACGAACAAATCCTAGATATGTGTAATATGAAACAAATTAAGAACGGTAAAACTTATTATCGAAAAGAAGACAGATTAAAAATTATGGAGCGTTTAGCTGCTCTTGCTAGTATTTTTATTTATGTAAATGAAGATAATGAGATAGTGATTTTAAATGAAGAGGATCCAAATGAAACTTTAGCTTATAAAAAGCAAAGAATTAGAAGATTATTTGTAATGGACGAAATTATTATTGCAAAAGATGTTGATACAGATAAAACATTAGGTATAGAGAGCATGAACGTTACACCAGGTAGTTTTTTATCGAAATATCTATACGGTTCTGAAAAACTGACAGGTTTATTATCTAAAAAGGCATTAGAGTATAACAGTAAACAACAGAGGTATCATAAAAGGTTGACAAGATATTTAAGTTGGCGTTGGCGTATTCAACAATCATATCAACATTTAACACATTCATATAGTATTGGTGGTCCCAAAGGAGTTTTACAGGTAATGGAGATAAGTATGAAAAGAAAGCCAAGTCTAATCAGACAAGTTTTTGAAAAGACTTTAGATGACCTTATGAGAGACCAAGTAATTCAAGAGTGGAAATACTCTCCTGAAATAGATGAAGAGAAATGTAAGGGGAAAAATTGGTTTGAAAACTATTGGTTAAAGTTAAAAATAATTATTTCTCCTACAAATGAGCTTGTTAAATTACAACAAGAGTTAATTATTAAGAAAAGTAGGAAACAGGTACCATTTTTCATTGAAATAGAAGGAAAGCAACCAGTTATTGAAGAGGAGACAATTAGTATATTAAATCAAGAGAACCCTAATAGCATTGAATTTTATATCGAAAAGATGAACACGTACAAAGAGAAGAATAATAAAAGTATACGTGAGTTTGCAAAAGAAATTGAGATTTCATATTCAACACTTTCAAGAATGTTATCTGGAAAAAGAAAAAGATTAAATGACGATACGAAAAATAAGTTAGATAAGTGGATAGAGAGACAAGAGGTAGTGAATTTATTATAAATTTATTGCCTTTTGTAATCTAACATATTTTTCATCTTGGCTTAATATAAGTATATGAGAAAGAGCTGTATAATAAAAGGAACACAAGAGGGTGCTTGCTAAGTATAACCTAATTAAATAATGAATATAGTTTTTAAAAGGTGCAATAAAAATAAGTAGTCGTTTGTTTTCGTAATCGTTGTACTTTTTTAAAAATCCAAAACAAAAGCTGAGGAACTTTATTCCTTAGCTTTTGTTTTGGATTTAACTTTAATGAATAAACATCTGTAGAACTGGGGTATTTAATTTTTAATATTTAAATATTAAAAATTGGTTTATTTAACAAATCTGTATATTTTTATTAATATTAATTTTGGTAAATAACTGATTGAACGATATTCAATCAGTTTATGTATCTAAAGAAATAGCAAAGGAAATGAGTATAATCATAAGTGAGAGAAATATGTCGAAAAAATATAAAAGGATTTTTGGTAATAATAGCAAATTATATTTATCAAAATAAAAATTTAGGAGGTTTAGATGGATACATTTCGAGATAAATTAAGGTTGGGTGCAATAGATATTAATCAGAATGATAAAAATGGAGTATTTCTACGTCAATTTGATGAGGTTCGATATAAAGAAGAAAAGTATATCATTATTTGGCATCCAATATATGAGGAGTTTGTTGCATCTCATCATACAAGAAAATTCATTCCATATGAATTGTTGAATAGAGTTGAATATAAAAAAAATCTAAAAGAAAATGTACCTAAATAATTATGTACCAATAGTAAAATTAAGAATAGAACTTCAAATATTAATTATAGCAAAAATCTAAAAAAATTTTTTTTGAAAGGTGAGTAATGCAATGATTAATAATTGGATGACAATTATCGAAGTTGAAAAGGTAACAGAAATTTCATATGTAATCATAAGACGCTATATTAGAATGCACGGTCATCACTTAAGGGTAAAAAAACAGGGAAAAAACTACTTGATTTCTAAGGAATACATTCATATTTTATTAAAAATACGATTGTATTATCAGGAAGGAAAAACGACAGAGCAAATAGAGGATGTGCTCTGTTCTGTACATATCTTACCCAAAATAAATATTAATGAAAATGAAAAGTCTATGGTACTTAATGTTACAGAGACTTTAATACATATGAATTCAGGTTTGAACGATTTAAATAGAAAGTATGATGGATTATTACACGAATTTGAAAAACAAAAAGAATATATTGAGGATGTATTAACAAAAAGACAGCAAAAATTATTGTTAAAGTTTCAGGAAACGGAAGGATTCAATAGTAGGCAAGATAAAAAATGGTGGAAGTTGTGGAGACTATAATATTTACAATACAGTATTTGATATACTGAGAGAGAAGAGGGAGAATTATTTAGTTAATGATGTACATGGTTGTGTTATTATATTTACTCTGAAGCTAATATTTTCATCGTGATACATGGTACAAAATATTAGTTTGATCAAGGATATATAGCTTCTAAATATCTCACAATAATACGATTATTTGTTCGTTAGTTTTGTTTATTAGTTTTTGGTTTAAACCAACATGCTCTTATACAATAGAGAGGTGCGGCACTAAAAAACTCAATTAACTGGTGGAAGTAGGGATTTTACCAGCAAAGGCAAACAGAAATTTTGGTATTACTGACTTTTGAGAGGGCAGTGTAGTATTACTCCTTCTACTTTGAGAACAATTTGCAAGAACTTACTGATTCTTCTATGTCTCCCATCCTTAAAGTTTCACTTGGGTCTTGTAAGTAATTGTTTAATTCACAAAATCTGTAATTATTTTTTGTATTTAATTAGTTCTAAGTACTAAGTTGAATAAATAGATGCTATTCAAACGATTTTTCAAAGTAGAATTGGCTGCTTGCCACGATGAACATCTACGTGCGACTACAGTTTATAGGAATAAAATATATTCTATTAAAGCTATAACAGTCATCACTTTGATAGGTTTATCTAGTGGTTCTCGATAAGACTTGATAATACCAGTAAGTATTTCTTGTAACAAGCTGTACACACTCGTTGTTCATAATATTTGTATAGTTTTAACATTTACTAACCCATACTTTTTACGTTGATTTTTAATATAGTACTCTACTACATCTATTGGTGCCCCTTCTGTAGTAATTAAACAAAAACCTCTCGATCAAAACAATTTTCTCTAAAGTTTCTTTCTTACTCCATGAGAGATTCTATTTATAAATGAAAAATTCATATTTATATGCATTAATGAAATTTTTCATTTTTTAATTATGATGTCGCCTCAAACAAGATATGTATCTGTTCAACATCATAAGTCTATTCTACTAATTTTACATTTTGTTTCTTGAATAATTAGATATCTATGGATTTTTCATAGTCTGATATATCATCACACACATATTTTCGGTGTTTTATAACTAATACAATAGCAATTACAAATGGCTATTATTATCAAATTTCAGTGCTATATCAACCCTTATAATTTAATAAAACTAATTATATAAGAATTAGAAGTCTATAGTGAAACTAGATGTTGTTTGATTATGCCAAATTGAAACTTATCGCTGAGTTATTGCCCTGCACCTGCTCGAGAAAGGAGAATCCTTTTGGAGAATCTGTTAAAAATGAATCTTATAATGAGTGTCTGTATATATTAGTGTTTTTTGTATAGAATAAAATAGTGTTGCTTAAGATCCTAACGTCAGACCTTAAGACCATGTTCTAGAAACATCTGTTTGAATTGCTTCTTTGTGACGAATGTATTTCTTTCTTTATTTTCTATAATAATGGCATGCACTCCTATTTTTTTCTCGTTCATATGTATGATTTTTTTAAGTACAAAAGATTAGAAATGTTTAAGAAGTTAATGGAAAAAAATACATAGGGGGAACTTTCGGAGGAATGGAAAATTAATCAATAAACAAGTTAGTTATATAAATATAAACTAATAATATTATAATAAAAATAAAAGACTAGCATTGGGTCTTTAAAAACCTTATAATCTCTTAATTCATGAAAGTAATTTGTATAATCAGTGGAAAAGGCAGATTAAATCATCTAGAATGGCAGTTTTAATTACTAAGAGCGTATTTGTTTAAATATTTTTAGGCAAGTTATACTTCATTTTTAAGTGGTTCAGGATGTGCTGATAAACAGAGACTTGTTTATAGTTAACAGATTTTTGTGAGTTATCTTGATTTGAAGATAAATATTTCTATGTTAATATAAATTTTAGTTTATTTTATTTGTATGTTTATACTTTCAATACTATATTGTAATTTCGAGGAATAATCAAATAATTAGAATATTAGAACTTTAGGGAATTACTAATAAGATATATTCCTGTTATAAATAAGAATCTAAGTTCACTTAAAATATAATATTCTAATTTTTATTTTCGGAATTTCGATTTAAAAAGAATACCAATTATATTTTTGACATATACTCTACAAAAGTAGCACCTACTTTTGTTTTCATTCTATGAATCTTGTGAAATTAGAGTTTGTAGAAATTGTTTCTAATATAAACAATATATTTTGAGGGGGAGAAATGGTGTTAAGATCACGCGATAAGAAAATTATACAAGCTTTGGATCTCTTTAAATGTATGACTAGGGATCAAATTGTTCGTTTGTTGTTTTCTGATGTGAAAAACCCTATTACATCTGCAAATTTTGTGCTAAAAAGGCTGAGGAGAGATGGATATATTGACGCCAAGATAGATGAACAGCCATATATCTATTTTCCAGAGCCATCTAGTGTCAAAAAGACTTCTCAAAAAATAAAACATTACCTAGCTATTGTTGATTTTTATATTGGTATTTGTCAGTATAAATCCCCGTCTGTTTTTGTAGTAGAAAAAAGGTTTGGTTCTGGATATATCCAACCTGATATTTTCATGGTGTGGAACAAAATGGCATTTTTTGTTGAGATTCAACTTTCTAGATATTCTTCAGATCTAATGAAAAATAAATTGAAACGATATATAAATTATTTTGGAGCTGAAGAGTGGAATTTCAAAAATAAAACATATGAACTTAGTACTTCACCGTATGTTTGGATTGTTTCGAAATCGCCCTATGCTATATCGGAAGAAAAACTTCAAATTATTCAAACATCTAGAGCAGAAGGTATTTTGCATAATAAGACCATTTCAATCAAACATGGTTAATATATGTATATTGCTCGAATTGGTTTTGTATACCATAAATTTATATATTTTTTTCCAATTGAACCAATAAAGAGCTTGAAGTGAAATAATATGAAAAAATTAGGTAAAATGTAAAAAAGAAATGGGTTTATGTAGGGGGGGAAGGATATGAAGAATAGGATTAAAGAAATTAGAAAAAAAAATGGCGATACTTTAAAGGATTTAGCAAAAAAAACTAACTATGATTACAGTAATCTATCTAAAATTGAGCGAGGAATATATACCCCTTCCCTAAACATACTGAAAAAAATTTCAACTATATATAATATAGATATTCAGTATCTGATTGAATTGGATGAAAAGTGCGAAGATGAATTAAATGAAAAAGAGTTCATCCTAGACATAAATTTGAACTCGCAAGAATTACTGAAAAAATATAATTTAATTTTGGATGGTAAATTAGCTACAGAAGATGAAATAGAATTAGTGGTACAAATCATTCGGAAGCTACGTGAAACTTTAGAAAAGAAAAAAAACGGCTAAAATTTTATGTAGGTAGTTACTATGTATTTTTAGTAATATTTTTGATTGGTATATTACCTTATTTCGAAAAATCATTACTTGATGTAGGATAATGTTTTGGCATGTAGTATGAAAAAAATAATTATATTGTATGGATTAGTATATATTTTATATCAGAAGTTAAAGGGAAAACCTCCTGCTTTGGTTGGAATGGTAAGAAAAATAACCATAAATTTTTCTTACGCGTAAATCCGTATGTATTAAAATAGGGGCATTTATATAAAATCAAATCTATGGACTATAGGTATATCAAGAGCAGATAGTAATTCTGAATTAGGATTTATTGGGATACAATGCCCCTGCACTACCTCTTTTTCCTTTTCAACATAAATTTTTTTAAAGTAAATAATATATATATGCGTGTTAAGGTTAAATATATATAAATTGGATTGTTCATTTTTCCATGCTAGTTCATAATAGGTGTACATTTTATTAAATATTTCGCGATTTATGCATATATCTTGTAGCCTTCTGTTAATAAAATGTTTTTTAGATAGTTGCATGTTATCTACTAAAGCAGGATCAATGTAGGTGTAATAAAAATCTTCATCAATTTTTGTAAAACGAAATGTCATTATAGTGAATGCTTGTTCATATTGTTTTAGTGTATTAAATACAACAGAATTTAAATTTATGTTTTCTTTCATAATAATCTCCTAACTAGTTTTAAAATGCAAATACAGAAAAGAACTTAATTCCTTGAATTTATAATGTTATTTATTTTGGTTAAAAATAAATAACAATTTGTTTAAAATAACATAAAAAAACATGGGAATTCCCGCAATTATTAAAGGCTCAAAATCACCTTATCTCGGAGATATTTAATGGTATTACTGCAATTACTGAAAGAGAAAGTAATTAAAATAAAGATATTATTGCTATAGAATTTGGAATATCTCAATTTAATAAAAGTCGCGGATAATTGGAAGTTAATAGAGATCTCTTTAAGAATATTATTAGTATTTTCCATGATATATGCTTAAATATTAAATGATTTTTAGTATTTATCCAATTATTTTTTGTGTAGATATTATTTTATATACATACGGTACATTAAGCATGAAGTATTGAACCTTTTTGTTCTTTTGCAAGTGTAATAAATAACCTAAGCATCATAATACGTTTCTTATTTAAAAAAGCAGGTAATGCTTATTTGATTTTACAACATCCTTATATTTTTTATAGTGGGTAGGTTAATAAGATTACAAGTTCGTAGCACTAGGTATTGGTTTTTTATCTGAAAATTAAGTCAACTTAAAATATCAATTTTGACTTCTCTTAAATATCACTTCATTTCTAATGTATTCTACTACTACTTTCTTAGAGTAAATATATTGATTAATTCCTTGTACGGCATCTCCTTTCATCAATTAGTATATTTTATTTTGATTATAGCTATTATTATATTTTATGCAAATTTATAAAAAGCGTAGCAAAAGTAATACAGTTTTAAATAGTTTACGGCATTTAATTTGTGTAGATATACTGTAAATATGAAAATATCATTCTAAAATACTATATTACAAACGCAATGATAAAACGTTACAGATTAAAAGTTCACATACATTTTGATTTTTAAATATACCTTGAATTTTTTAGTAACTGTACAAGGGAAATAGTATATTTTATCTGTTGATCATATTAATTTAACACCTTGCTGTGATTTAATGGGATTATGAAAATATAACGTTGGAATGTTAGTAATAATAAAATAACATCCCAGATAATAACATTTTTAAAAACGAATATAATATATAAACGATTCATGAGCTATTAAAATAGAAAAGAAATAATCTTTACTTTAGATATTTATATTCTTTAACAGAGATTGTTTTATCGAAAAATGTGGATGTGTGAAGAACAAATTTTAGAGAAAGGGGAATGTAGATTAACGCATGATTTTGGATATAATTTAAGAATGGTAGGTAATACCACAAGTATTTATACTTGTGATATTACCATATTTAATAAATATAGCTACTAAGATTAGAGGGTTCCATTAATAGCGCTAGTAAGATCTGCAATTGGATACTGACTTGAGCTAACTAATGGTTGTGCAAATTTCAAAGATTGGATGTTAACATTGTAGCTCGCAGAATCTTGAATTGTGAAAAATAAAACTTGTTCCTTTACTGCTGATACTTTAATTTCAAAACCAACTGGTACACAATACATAACGCCACCAGTTTGGGCATTTTGGATTGCAAACAGGACATTGTATGTGTAATTTGTTTGATTAGCAGTTTCCTTGCCCCAGAAAATCCATGCTTCATTTTTTTGAGTATTTAAATTTGTAAACGTATTTGTAACTGCTGCAGTTAATTGATCTATTACAGATCCACTTAATGCAACTCCTAATACAGTTTTTAACACTTCTAAGACTTTATTAATCATAACACTTACTTGGTTATTCGTTTGAGTTACATTTTGATCAACATAACTCACTACAGCACCCATCGGTGTAATTGTGTTTGCGATTTCTAAACCTTTTGGCATACTAAAGCGTAGGGCATCACCAAAATCTGTAGAAGTGGGAACTAATGCATTTTGAAATGCATTTGCTAACATAATTGCTTGCAATATATAATTCGGATTATCAATTTCGTTAATAGAAAGAAGATTATTGATTTCATTTGGATCCTCAACACGTAATGTAATAACCCTTGCTGTTGATTGAGGGGTTTTCCATGGATTTACCTTTATATCTTCTAATGGACAATGATTTAAATTTTCCATAAATAAACAACTCCTTAAGTTAATTAGAATAGTGGCCTTTCAACATTAAATTATGATTTTAAACTTGCAATTATTAATCAAATATAAAGTAACATAATAAATTAAATTGATAGACTTAATTCACATAATATTATTTAATGTATACATTGGTGCATGTTTAAGAATTAATTTATAAGGATAACGAATACTTTTTATCTAAATCCCCTCACACTAAAGTTTTTTTGTATACTTGAATATACCTCCTAAATTTTATTTGTTTTTGATTCACCGTAGTATTCTATGCGCTATAGTTCGAAAGATGCCTGTTTTTTTAGTATGTATGCTCTTTTAAAGCAATATATATTTTGAATAAGTTTTAGAATGGTATTGGGTTTTGAGTAATATATTTCACAAATTGATAGATTGAATTTAAAAGACGCCCCTAATACTTCATAATAAACTAAAACATCTCTATTACCTTTCTCAGGCATTCAATCATATTTAAGTTTGGAAAATTTGAAATCGAAAAATTAAAGTAAGCCACGTCTATTCTACTTAAACATGATCTAAATCCCTTTCCATATTGATATTGCAGATTATCCTCACAAGGAAAACATCCTTATTTTGCATATGCTAAAGATTCCTAACACGATAAAATTTTAAGTGCTTTTTGCAAACTAGGTATGAATGATACGTTTGGATATCGCCAAAATGAAATCTAATTTAAGAGTATGTATTTTCATAAAATAGTTTCGTATGAGATTTTATTATTTTGAAACAATATTTCTTATTTTTATATACATAAGTAGCATTTATTCAGAGAAGACTTATCCATCGGAAGATTTTTCAAATGGCTATATGATATAGTATCTTGTTTTTTTAGTCAAAGATACATTTTTGTTTATACATGCATCGTTTTTATACAAGTAACATATATTTGTTATGTAACAGGAGAATAGTGAAATTGGTACTAAATTTTTAAGAAAGATATTTTGAAATCTTATTTGAATAAGTTTTTTAAAATTGCATAGAAGGGAGAGAAGATAAATATGAATATGAATTTTGATTTCGAGGATCATGAAAATAAGAATTTATCTGTGCAGGAGGAACATCACCATTGTAGTGAAGGAGGGGAACATAAAATAGCATTTTGTTGTGTAGTCTCAATTCCAAAAGGTTTTAAATATGTTGCCCATTGTGATCCGAAATTTGTATATAACCTTGATTGTCTATCCGTTTCAAAAGAAAAATGCCGTAAGGTTGTTCCTATAGAAGGATGTGGATGTGCAGAGGTAGATTTACATGTATTAAAGGTAAAGGGATGCATCTCATTTGTATCGAATATAGAAATAGAACCTATTCATGAATGCATGACCTGCTCAGCAAATCCACATAAAGAAAACATTGCTGTGAGTTGCCAAGATACTGTCTGCGTAGATCAAGTTTTGTATTGCAGTGTAGATTGTTTGCCAGATTGTGATATTAATTGTGATAATGTAAAAATTTGCGATGTGAGCATTGAACCAATTGGAGATTGTGATTGTCACGCGGTGAAAATTAAAGGGAAATTTTCACTTCACTATAAATAAAAAATCCCTAATTATTAAATGAATAATAAGGTCATAATTTATGAATAAAAATATGACCTTTAAAATAAAAAAATTCAATAAAAGGTGGAATGAATTATATGGAAGATAGTTCTTTAGATACTTTAAGTATAGTTAATGAAACAGACTTTCCATTATATAATAATTATACCGAACCTACTATTGCGCCAGCATTAATAGCAGTAGCTCCCATCGCACAATATCTTGCAACAGCTATAGGGAAATGGGCGGCAAAGGCAGCATTTTCAAAAGTACTATCACTTATATTCCCAGGTTCTCAACCTGCTACTATGGAAAAAGTTCGTACAGAAGTGGAAACACTTATAAATCAAAAATTAAGCCAAGATCGAGTCAATATATTAAACGCAGAATATAGGGGGATTATTGAGGTTAGTGATGTATTTGATGCGTATATTAAACAACCAGGTTTTACCCCTGCAACAGCCAAGGGTTATTTTCTAAATCTAAGTGGTGCTATAATACAACGATTACCTCAATTTGAGGTTCAAACATATGAAGGAGTATCTATAGCACTTTTTACTCAAATGTGTACACTTCATTTAACTTTATTAAAAGACGGAATCCTAGCAGGGAGTGCATGGGGATTTACTCAAGCTGATGTAGATTCATTTATAAAATTATTTAATCAAAAAGTATTAGATTACAGGACCAGATTAATGAGAATGTACACAGAAGAGTTCGGAAGATTGTGTAAAGTCAGTCTTAAAGATGGATTGACGTTCCGGAATATGTGTAATTTATATGTGTTTCCATTTGCTGAAGCCTGGTCTTTAATGAGATATGAAGGATTAAAATTACAAAGCTCTCTATCATTATGGGATTATGTTGGTGTCTCAATTCCTGTAAATTATAATGAATGGGGAGGACTAGTTTATAAGTTATTAATGGGGGAAGTTAATCAAAGATTAACAACTGTTAAATTTAATTATTCTTTCACTAATGAACCAGCTGATATACCAGCAAGAGAAAATATTCGTGGCGTCCATCCTATATACGATCCTAGTTCTGGGCTTACAGGATGGATAGGAAACGGAAGAACAAACAATTTTAATTTTGCTGATAACAATGGCAATGAAATTATGGAAGTTAGAACACAAACTTTTTATCAAAATCCAAATAATGAGCCTATAGCGCCTAGAGATATTATAAATCAAATTTTAACTGCGCCAGCACCAGCAGACCTATTTTTTAAAAATGCAGATATAAATGTAAAGTTCACACAGTGGTTTCAGTCTACTCTATATGGGTGGAACATTAAACTCGGTACACAAACGGTTTTAAGTAGTAGAACCGGAACAATACCACCAAATTATTTAGCATATGATGGATATTATATTCGTGCTATTTCAGCTTGCCCAAGAGGAGTCTCACTTGCATATAATCACGATCTTACAACACTAACATATAATAGAATAGAGTATGATTCACCTACTACAGAAAATATTATTGTAGGGTTTGCACCAGATAATACTAAGGACTTTTATTCTAAAAAATCTCACTATTTAAGTGAAACGAATGATAGTTATGTAATTCCTGCTCTGCAATTTGCTGAAGTTTCAGATAGATCATTTTTAGAAGATACGCCAGATCAAGCAACAGACGGCAGTATTAAATTTGCACGTACTTTCATTAGTAATGAAGCTAAGTACTCTATTAGACTAAACACCGGGTTTAATACGGCAACTAGATATAAATTAATTATCAGGGTAAGAGTACCTTATCGCTTACCTGCTGGAATACGGGTACAATCTCAGAATTCGGGAAATAATAGAATGCTAGGCAGTTTTACTGCAAATGCTAATCCAGAATGGGTGGATTTTGTCACAGATGCATTTACATTTAACGATTTAGGGATTACAACTTCAAGTACAAATGCTTTATTTAGTATTTCTTCAGATAGTTTAAATTCTGGAGAAGAGTGGTATTTATCGCAGTTGTTTTTAGTAAAAGAATCGGCCTTTACGACGCAAATTAATCCGTTACTAAAGTAGAAGTCATGTTAGCACAAGAGGAGTGAGTATTGTGGCTCCTCTTGTAATTTTAATCGCTAATATTTCTAATAGATATAAATTATATATAATATTTAAAAAGTTATAATTATGTAATTGTAGAAAATCATGAATTTTTCAATTTTATTGACGAGGAAACAGAGTATACGAGTTTATAATTTCTAATAATTGTTTAAAACATATGCTTAGAAGTCAATTTATATTAGCTTTACTTTTAGTAGAATTTATAATTAATATTTAGGATAAAATTGGAGGATAATTGATGACAGAAAATGGAGTGTTTTATAAAATATTCACAACAGAAAATAATAATTTTTGTATAAATCCTACTTTGTTAGAAAGGGTTTTTAAAAATAATTTAGATGAATTTGATTTTTCGCTAGTAAAAAAAAACTTAGAACATGAGAAGAATTGTGTGATTACTTCTACAATGAATCAAACAATTTCTTTCGAGAATATGAATAGTACAGAAATGGGGCATAAGACATATTCTTTTTTAAATCAAACAGTATTAAATAATAAGGGGAATTCTTCTTTAGAGGAACAAGTCTCTAATATTTTTTATAGATGTGTATATATGGAAGTTGGAAAATCAAGTTCATATATTAAACCTCTTGAGCAGGATTCTAATAAAATAAGGTATGTTTGTAGTTTGCTCTTTATAGTGCCCTATAAGAATAACATAACATCAATTATTCCAGTAAATTTACAACTAACATTATTATCGAAAAATGTAAAACAATCCTCTTCTACAAATATATTTTCAGGAGATATACATTTTAATATGGTAACAATGACTTATTTAACTTAATCGGAACGTTTAACCTTTCAAGTAGAGATAGAAAAGCTATAACCGGACAATATGAGCAGGGGGGGGGAGGATGATTTTTTTATTTATTATAAAAAAATTTATATGTAAATTGAATGCACTGGAAACATTAGTATGGGGGTAATAAATGTGAATCGATATAATAACTCAGATGAATTTGAAATAATTATGATATATATATAGAATTAAATAATCAAATTCAACAAGCATTTTATCTATATGACGTTCGAAATTTTATTAAAAATGGTGACTTTAAATATGGCCTAGAGGAGTGGCATGTCAAAGGTGATGCAAACGTACAACAAATAAATGGTACACCTGTGTTAGTAATTCCTAATTGGAGTGCTCAAGTATCACAAAATATATGCTTAAACACGATCATGGATATGTATTGCGGGTGACAGCGAAAAAAGAAGGTCTGAGTAATGGAACGGTGACAATCTCCGGTGATGCAAATCAATAGAAACGATTTCATATACAACTTGTGATTATAATACAAGTTGTATATGAGCAAATAGAATACACAACGAAAACCATAGAACTTTTCCCAGATACAGATCAAGTTCGTGTTGATATAAGCGAAACGTAAGAGATGTTTAAAGTAGAAAGTGTAGAGTTAATTTGTAAAGAAGAGTAAATTATTGGTTCTAATTTTTAAAGACCTAAAAGGTAAAAAACGGAAGCTGCTAATAATTGTTATAATTCTATATACATGGTAAAGGCGAGGTTTAATTGAAGACTTCGCCTTTTTTATAGAAGGGGTACGGCAACATCGCCATCAAGCTAACGAAATTGAACTTACAAAAATAC
>OVBC01001918.1:0-19039 GCA_900406465.1 Noccaea caerulescens
GAGCTCGTGAACATAGCCTAAGGAGCTTGAAAGCTCCAGGTAATTCCATTGTCAAGGTACCTCGCATCGCAGAAAATAAACGAGTGTTATTACATGTTTATATATGGATCCTTGATTACGCAAATCTCAGAGTTATCGGGAAGAGATTGAGTTACCTGTGGAGCAGATCGAAGCTGGAGAGAGTCTTCAGTTTCAGGTGGAGTTATATGCATAAGAAGATGAAAGGTGTTGATAATTAGGTGGAATTATCTTTGGGTCTTCTTGTTCATAGACTTAAAGCGAGGGGGTTCTTTCATCGGCAGAAGAACATTTCGGGTTCACCAAGGAAGGTGAAAAGGAGGAAAAGAAACCGAGATCTATAAGCTCTCGCATTTCAGAGGAAATCAATGGCAGGAGGAATCAGTCAATCCTGATAGCGGGGACTGAATAGCCTCAAGAGAATACCTTGATTTCAGGTGGCCAGCGGGATGGGCCAAGTCCGGCGTGTACACATCGATTCAGGTGGCCAGCGGGATGGGCCAAGTCCGGCGAGTACACAGCGATTCCGGTAGCCAGTGGAATGGGTCAAGACCGGAGGGTGCGCAGCGGTTCGAGTTCATCGGATCAAGAATCGCCTTGCGAAGAAGTCGAGAAGACTTGGAGTGTGTCGGTTCGTCGACTGAATAAGGTGGAGATTGTTAATTGGATATTCAGCTCAACTACTTATGGGCCTCGGCCCGTATCAATGTAACCTGACAAGAGTGGGCCTTTGTCTTCGTGGCCCAGAGGTTCAAACTCCAGCCGACTATTTAAGTCGCCAAGTCTCCGTCTTCAAGGAGTTAACCTAAGAGAAACGGAACAGAGAGTTACAGAGGGAGAGAGCAAGATCACAGAGAGAAAAAGTATTGAGAGAAGAGAGTTTACCTAAGGTTCTTCTAACTTTCTGATTGTGTGAGCTTTTAGTGTAACCAGTTAAGATTCCGATCATCGGATCTTGTAGTTCCTTGGCGTTCTCGCCGTAATAGTGAGAAGCGACGGAAGGCGCTGTTCCTTCCCCCAGTGAGTAGGAAACGAACACTGGGTGAACAAATCTTGTGTGTGCTCCTTACTTTTCTGCATCATAGATTAAATCTGATTAACTCGACAAATACGATCTATATTCTCAACAATATGGAACAAAAAAAAACAAATTACCACAAAGAATAATTTAGAACTCAATCAAATGTCGTGTAATCATTAAATGTTTTGTAATCGTACCAGTGTATCAGAAGACCTTTTCTATAAGGAATAGGTTTAAAAGTCACGTCTTTGAAGTTCTGATGGTGAAAAAGAAAGAATAAGATAATCTACTATGATCTTCCTACTAAAGACGTTGAATTCTTGGTAATAAAAAATGTTTAACAAAATTCAAAAATAATTAGATTCAGTTTAGTTCAAAAACGTTTTTTCTTTCTCCACAAAATTCATTGTTCAGATCTTTTTTTTTTTATGATAGATATGACATTAACATATCGTGTCTAACCAGAAAAAATATATATCATTTTGACTAAATTTTTTGAAGCGTCAACATATGTATAATGATGTTGCTTCTTATAAATAATCGGGAACGATTGCAATTCTGACATAAATAAAGGGCCAATTACATAAATAAATAAATTAACAAGCTGAAATGATTTTCTTAAGTTTTTTTTTTAAACAAAAATATTTTTCACGTACCTCGACTATCCTCCAATCGACTTTGCCTACATTTCCCCCTCCACGTCGATCTCGATCCCGATTCCGATCACGATCATCCCTCCATTCGCCGGTGAATTTCGCCGTACAATTTCTTCAATCCGTTTTGTATACGCCACCATCTGCCGAGATCTTCACCCATATATCCATCAAGTCCGGCAGCTGCCAGGCGACGGCATCGTCGCTCTAATTGGCTAAAAAGGAAGAGATCTAGGTATAACTTCGCACCGCCTCCAAAATCTAATCCGACCTGACATCGGATTAGATAGAATTTTGACATATAGCGAAGAGATTTTGAAGAATTTGAGAGAGTTTGGCGAAAGGAAGAATGGTGGAGCCGGTGAACTCTTCGCTTGGGAAAATGCTCTTAGAGGAGGTCAGTCCAGTGGTCATGGTTCTCTGTACGCCCCTCGTCGAGGAGACTTTTCTCAGGAATGGGCTATCATTTGTGGAAACGCTCAAGCCATTCTGCAACTTTAGTAACATCGATGGTGAGTTCTGATTTGATTACCGAGTTTGATTGTATTCTTCAGTGTTTATTAAGGTTTACTTCACCAACCGTCTAACTCGAGGGTTCCAATGGTGAAATTTGTGGTGCAGTTCCTGTTCGGACATCAGGCGATCAGCTCTATCGGCTGAAGAAGTTTAGGTTGAGATTGTTTTATGCCTCCGATATCAGACAACCAAACGTAGAGGTATGTAAAATTTCTTCTATAGGATAAGTTGTAATTAGAACAATCAAGATACTTGATAAGCAGTTCTTAGTCAACAACAATGCGATTCACCGTTAACTGGACATTTTGGAATCCTTACCTGTTTTTACCAAGAACGTAACGTGAAAGAGGATGGGTTTGGATTAGGCTTGTTTTTGTATTTGTAGTGTTACAGGCTCCTCCATTCTGCTTCTTCGGTTTAGCTCAAAGTTGATTATGTGTACTTTATGGCTAGGTTGCAAAGCAACGGCTAGAACATGTTATTACTCAAGCTGGGGAGAAGGATTTTCAGGATTTGAAATCTGACCCTCCTCAAATTACTGATATACTCTCTAGTAAGTCTCTACTCAAAATTATGCTTTTATGAGAACTTCATGGACTAATTTTCTTTTAGATAACCAAGAAGGCGAATTCTCTAACCCTTTGCTTCTAATGCTGACGTATTTCTTTCGCTGCAGATCCAGAGTCTGAAATTGCACCCACATGGTTTCAGTATTACAATAAAGAACTTATACGTACATTGTCGTTTTCAGACCATGAAGCTTTCGATCACCCCGTAGCTTGTAAGACATTAGATTGGTTTAAGAAAATCGCTGTTATTGTCTTCTTTATTTAAACTAGGTTTGCTGATCTACTATGTCTCCTAGAGTTTTCTTTTGTGTACAAAATAATTATAAATGTGCTTTTCAGGTCTCTTGGTTGTTTCATCAAAAGACGAAGAACCTATAAATAAATTTGTAGATCTTTTCAACGCCAATAGATTACCTTCTTTGCTTAATGATGGCGCAATGGACCCAAAGATTTTGAAGCATTACCTGTTGGTGCATGACAATCAAGACGCAACAACAGAGAGGTAGTTGTTCCTTACTCCATCGTATATGATATGATTCTCATCATAATTGACTGGATGTCAAATGTCTAAAGTGTAATGTTTTAGTTGACTGGATGTTATTTCTTCTGTAGAACGTCTAAAGTTCTGTCTGAGATGAGAAGTACATTTGGAAGTAATGAATGCAACTTACTTTGCACTAATTCATCTAAAGAGGGTAACATGGAACATCAGGCTAATCCCTGGGCTTCATTTGTAAGTCACTCATCAGAACTTTTATCCAACATACTGGTCACGGTTCATATGTCAGTCCGTGTGAATTTTGTTAGTTCGACATGTTGATTACCAATTTTTCTGAAAGAAATCAAGGGTTTCGGCCGACAAACTTGGATGTGCTCTCACTGGGGACGATATTGTGGAGGTATTTTTAAAAGCTTCTGGCTGTTAGTTCTCGTGTACATTCTCTTGCTGATGTTCCAACGGTATTACTTTCCCTGGCATATTCGGAGCAGATCAAAGATCTGATTCAAGAGTTTGCTTCCAGGCATATAATTCCTTACATGGAGCAAAAAGTTCGAGAACTTAATCAACAGGTTAGCTTTAGATTTTCTAACAAGTTATCTGTGATAATATATCTTACTTTTTCTTTATGCTTTACTTAGGCTTCTTTTGTTCTCTTTCCATATTATTTAGTTTGCATTTTGTTGTGTTATTAGATCTCTGCAACAAGGAAAGGACTTCGAAACCAGATAAAAAACTTATGGTGGAGAAAAGGAAAAGACGATGTTCCTGATACAACCAAAGGTTCTATGTATGTTTTCTTGAACTCCTTGCTCCTTTTAAGAGTTCCTTGATGCCATCATAAGCTCTTACGATTTTGCTTCCACTTTTGAAGGTATACCTTTAGCTCCACCGAATCTCAAATTAGAGTTTTGGGTGACTACGCCTTCATGTTGCATGATTACGAATTTGCATTGTCAAGCTATCGATTAATATCAACAGATTACAAGCTCGATAAAGCTTGGAAGCACTATGCTGGTGTTCAGGTAGCTTCACATCTTTGTAATTATGTTTCTGTAGAGGTGTTCAGGTGGCATCATTTTTAATCAATATCCGTCTTATATATAGAATCTTACATATAGTATAGGTTTGCCATGTTATCAAACTGATTGTCATTTGTCTTTATTTTTTATCGTCACTAGATTCAATAATTCATTGTTGATGGACAATAATGTTTTGCTAAAATTTGGGTGGTCTACTCATCTTCTCATGCATGTTTGGTAGGAAATGATGGGACTTGCATATTTCATCTCAGACCAGTCAAAAAAGGAAGCTGAGTACTGCATGGAAAATGCATTCAGCACTTACATGGTATGTCTTTATAACCCAGTCTTTAACCTAAAACAGCTCTATTAGCCCTCGGTTACTTGAATTGGTGTTTATTTAAGGAAAACATGAAACTGAAAAACTTATGGTTGAGCAAGTGACGTAGTACAAACATGTCTTTAAAATCTCATGCAGAAACTTGGGAAGTCTGGCTTCCAAAATGCTACTAGATGTGGGCTCTGGTGGGCAGAGATGCTAAAGGCGAGAGCCCAGCACAAAGAAGCTGCTTCTGTTTATTTCCGCATATGTGGAGAGGTGCTTCTTTTTAAGCCTTCAGAACATAAGCACTTTTATACAGTTGCTAACTTTTACTCATTTTGCAGGAACCATTGCACGCTGCAGTCATGTTAGAGCAAGCTTCTTACTGCTTCGTGTTAACTAGGCCAGCGATGCTACACAAGTATGGATTTCATCTAGTTCTCTCAGGAGACCGCTATAAAAACTGTGATCAGGTACATGTCACTTTGCTGAAAGAGCTCAAGCTTCGTACATGCTTTGCATTCTAAAGATACACTTTGTTTGCCTTTTTCAGGTTAACCATGCAATTCGTACTTACAGAAGTGCAATCTCTGTTTATGAATCCACTACATGGAGCCATATCAAAGACCATGTATATTTTCATATTGGACAGTAAGTATCTGATGAATGTAGGTCTCATAAGACGTGATGTTTAGAAAGTTGTGATCTAACACTTACTGTGAAATTATCTGTTCAGGTGGTATGCAATTGTTGGGTTGCATGATGTTGCAGTTAGAAACATGCTCAAAGTGCTGGACTGTGGCTACCAATCCAAGGCAACCCAAGAGATTTTTCTCAGGGACTTTTTCGACATAGTTAAGGTGCCTACTAGCCTATACTTGCGGTTTGAGACGCTCTACTGAAGTTGCTCAGAGATTAAAATAGTCCTTCCAATAGTTACCCCTGGTCTCTGTTCTTTGTCTAATCAAAATAATTTTACCATTTTCATTTATCTGTCATTATGAAGAAAACTGGAATGAAGCACGAGGTGGTGGGACTTCAACTACCAGTTATTAATATGTCGTCTCTTCAAGTTATATATGACGACCATCGCACTTATGCATCTCAAGCTTCTGTAAGTTGCAAATTGACTCTTTGGAAGTATGTACATATTGCTACCCATCATAACCTTTCTAAGATGTATTGCATTTATAATCCATTATGAACAACATAAATTGGGGTCGGTATTTCTGGTTAAGACTCCCTAGATACATATCTAATTGATATAATTAATTAAAATGGTTTTTTTTTTTCATTGATGGTGAGTTTGCATCTCTTGTGTTTGACTATTATTCACATGTCATGGTCAGGCTCTTGTAGAAGAGAGCATCTGGCAATCACTGGAGGACGATATCATTCCATCATTAAATTCTGGCAAGTCAAACTGGCTGGAGTTACAGTCAAAGCTTCTGCCAAAGAAATACAAAGAATCAAATGTTTGTGTTGCTGGAGGTATGCAGGTTGTTGTTAGCTGCATTTTACTGCTTGCCTGAATCGAACATCTTTTCATCTTGTTGACCTGCATTTAACTTATGCGAAGGGTAAAAGAATGCAATCTAGTCCAGCTAAAAATAGGCACACTTGAAAATCTGTTTTGCCTTATGGCGTCAGCATTAGGACATTTCAGTTGAATCTATGGACTTGATTTGAGTTTGGAAAATAGATATCTTTGAAACGAGTAGCTGTGATAGAGATATGGAAGAGAGAGAGAGAGGGAGTATCAGATTTCTTCATTTGTGATAGCATAATTTCTGTTATTACTTATGCCTGCCAAGGATGGGGGATTTCTTTTGGTTTGGCATTACATTCAGGCCATATTGTTGACTGCTGCAGACATGATATTCTGCTTTAGCATGTTTAAAATGTCTTTAACTGTGGATTCTTACCTGTACTTCATTGTTTTCAGAATCAGTGAAAGTGGATCTGGAGTTTAGGAATCCATTGCTAATCTATACTTCCATAACAAGCGTTTCTCTCATCTGTGAGCTTACTGCAAATTCTAATGACCTAAAATTAGGTAAGCTGTTTTTATTATTTGATGTTCACTCTATAAATTTTCTTCATCCTTCAGTTTGTATATGCCAAACTTATTTCCACATTTGGACTTTATTAAGTAGATAAAGAGCCAAGTAGCTCAAGCTTGGGGCCTGAGAGTTCCACAGAACATAATCAGTAAGCAGCTAATATCCTCATTCAGGTTTCTTTTCAACTTTGTTGACCTTATATTTGAATGATTAAGCTGCGCCATATATGCCAACAATACTACAGGGGTACAGCCTCTGGTTTCTCTTCTTTCACTGTGTCAAAAGTGGACTTCACATTAGCTGGAGGCGAGAAAAAATTGGTGAGTCAGCTACATTGGATACTTAGATTGATTAATATGTTCTGAGGTTTTATTAGCTGGGAATGGTTTGTTTACGCCTTTCTTCTAGGTGAGACTCACGGTGACCCCCAGTGAAGAAGGCATCCTCAAAATTGTCGGTGTAAGGTGGGAATTGTCTGGCTCCATCGTAGGTGTGCATCACTTCCAATCTGTGCCTGTAAAGGCGAAAACTGCTAGAGGAAGAAGGAAAAACAAACTTACTCCCACTGATGCCTTGAAATTTTTAGTCATCAAGGTGCAAACTTTTCCCATATAGTTTAATTTGTAAAAGTCGTTGTGACCTCTGAAGTATAAAACATTTGACTGTGCAGAGTCTGCCCAGGCTTGAGGGTTCAATTGACCATCTGCCTGAGAAATTGCATGCTGGAGATCTACGTTATCTTGTTTTGGAGTTAAAAAATAAGTCAGAATCCCCAATAAAGGTGGTTTTCTTTTTCTGATCAACCCTTATCATTTATGTTCTCTAGCCAATTCATTCACATTGGTCTGCTATTATGTGGCTGTTACTTGTCTATGGAATTTAGTTTGTTATGGTCTGGTATATCATCTTTATTCTTCCTTGATGCCCGAGTAATGTGATGCACTAAACTATACACGGGATTATTGGATTATTCTTGTGCTAACAAAGTCTGTCTGTCCTTGTAGAATCTTAAAATGAAGATTAGCCATCCTAGATTTTTTACTCCTGGAAATCATGAAGAAGATCTGGCAACTGAATTTTCAGATTGCTTAAAGAAGGGCGATGAACGAAATATTGTTAAGCGTGAAACTAATAGGCCAAGTAGTGTATTTGCATTTCCAGAGGTCCGTGGCAAACCTTTTCTTCAAGTCTAAAACCCGAATATTCATATCAGGTTATTCTAACATGGTCCTGAACGCTTATCTCTTTCCAGGATGTATCACTGCAAGGAGACAGATCGTTAAGGTGGCCACTTTGGCTTCGAGCTGCCATCCCAGGAACGATATCTTTGTATTTTACAATATACTATGAGATGGAAAATGTATCAAGCATCATGAAATACCGCACTCTAAGGATGCATTATAATTTGCAGGTGATGAATCTTTAGGCTCCAATTTTTTTTTATGCTTTGTTTTAAAATTTGACTATGGCACAGACAGGTTTGCATTGGCCAACAAGTCTAACCATTTTGACATCTTACAATTTCATCTAGGTTCTGCCATCTCTTGAGACCTCGTTCAAAATCAGCCCCTCTCCATCAAGATTGCAAGAATTTCTTGTGCGTATGGATATCGTGAACCGTGCGAACTCAGATTCTTTCCAAATTTATCAGTTGTCAACAGTTGGGTGCCGGTGGGGTATCTCATTGCTTCAGCCAGTTGATACAATCTTACCTTCCAAGTCTCTACTCGCTGGGCAAGCTTTATCTTGTTTCTTCATGATAAAGGTCGTTCGTACATAGAATGTTTATTTAGTGCACTTCTAGTAGCTGTTCGTCTTTTTTCTCTTTTCCAGGTCTAATATTAGATTATTGTTTAAAATTTCAGGATTGCAAAAAATCGGGGACTGAAGAAGAGAAAACCACGTCCCTTCCTCCCAGCCAAACCGACGTAAAATTGTTTACACAGGATGACAATGAAGATCTTTTCGATATCGCTAATTCACCTTTAGCAAGCTTCCATGAAAGCGAAAGGTCATGTCAGGGAGCTTCAGATCAGGTAAGCGAAAATCCTCTTTCATGGACATAAAGCTTATGCGCTAGAAACTAATATATAGTATATGTAACTTTCACTTAAACATAAATTCACTGGTAACTTTCTATCATCAGAACTTAAGTGAGCCCATATTTGCATTTATGAAACAGGTAAATCCGAATACAGTTGACTTCATTCTAATCTCTCGCCTGGCAAAAAGCAGCAATCCATCAGCAGTGCCCGATTCACCAAAGATTCTGTCTCACCATTCATGTCACAATAGGTAAGCGTATACGCAAAAGTATCTTCCTTCAGCTAGCAAACCTATTCTTCCATACTTGTAGTCACATTGATGTTCGATCACAGTATCAGAAGCTCAAACCCGCTCTCGTGGTCACTAGATGGTCCCCAAACCATATACCACGACTTCTTGACCTCCTTGTGTGAAATAAAACTAAAGATGACAATCAGAAACACAACTGATGGACTGTCATCTGTGAGCATCAACACCATTGATTGCCTACCAGACGCAGCAGCTCCAACTCCTTCCTCTGGAAACCAATCCGGGTGGCGCTACTTGCCAACCGTCACAGAGGAAATGAAACTAACTTCGGATGTGATGGGAAGCCGTCTGGGGAAATCGCCGTCTTCCATGGAAACCTCACCTCCTTTCATATGGTCAGGTTTAAGTTCCACAAAGGTTCAAATCCAGCCATTGTCCACAATCGAAATCCCGCTGCAGCTATCGGTGTTTTCTCCAGGTATCTACAATCTCTCTTCATATAATCTAAACTGGGAGCTTCCGGAGCATGGAAATGCATCATCAACATCATCAGGGACATGTCAAGGCTATCCTTATTACCTTACTGTTCTTCAGTCTGAGTGAGCTTTTGTAGCTCTCTCTCTCTCTAATGGTTGGATGTGTCCACTAGTAAAAGCATCGGAATATGTGATCTGTCATTGTCCTCTGTGTATTCATTTTGATGGTTTCTGTATGGTTTACGTCTGAATTTTCAATTTTGATTGTAGCAAAGTTGTTTAGTACAAAAAAAAAAAGATTGTAGCAAAGTTGTTGTCAAGAAATCTGAATTTTCAATTTTGATTGTAGCAAAGTTGTTGTCAAGATGAATTTTATTTTTGTTTATGGAATAAAAAAACTACAGAGACTATCATGTCCCATTTAATTTTAATGTAATTAGCTGAATCTTAAGTTACTTTACTTCGTTTTTTTTTATAAAAAAAATCAGACTGGAAGTGGAAAATTTGAGAAGTTAGAAATGCACGACTAGAATGTGAATCATTGATGGAAGATTGGAAGATTAAAAATGTTTATCTACGCAGAATAAATTTGAGGAAACAATTTCAATTCTTTCACAAAATAGAAAAACGTGATTAAATCACTTCACAAGAAACATAAGACTTTATATCATATTTGCTCAGCATCCTCAAGTCAATATCACACAAACCGGAAAAGGAAAAAAAAAACATCAGTTTTCCAAAGAAAATAAAATTAGCATCTCTCAAATTTAAAGTGGTGATCACGGTGGCACCAATATATATACACATCAGTACAACAGCTCATATATAGAAAGACAAAATAATGACAAACATTAACCTCCAGCTAAATGGATGGTTAAGCTACAAACACCATTGACATTGATACTATTACTACAACATTGCCTTAAAAGAGGGAAAGTGTATATAACTTTAGAGAAGGGAGAATCATTTCGGATGATATTTTCGGGTTGGACCAAACTACCTATCTGCAACTATTAGCCTTATCATCTTCTCCGTCTAGAAGATGGATTTGGTGAGTTTTGGTCGCGGTTTTATCACGATGCTCTCGTAAGGCTTAGCTTGTTCAACTTGGATGTAATCTCTTGTTTTCAAAACCTGCAAATTTGGCAAACAAAGAAAAACCATCAAAACACCAAACTTGATCATCGTCTTTAGAGCACAAGCAGAGTTTGTCTATTTTTGTGTTATGGACATACCAGGGTTTCAAAAAACATTCTCGATGCTTCTTTACGGGTTTTGCCAGCTAAAAGTTTGTCTGCCACAAGAACATTCTTCCCATTCTCAGCTTCTTTATCAAATAACGTCTGGAGATACTTCGCCACAGCCCTATAAGGAAAAAGAATCTTCAATCTTTCAGGCCCATCATTGTCTCTCGCATGATATAAAGTTATAAACTATAAACTGAAACTAACGGAAGTTTAGCTTATGGAATGTGGAAAAAAATTTAGACCTGGTACGAGAAGACCATCCACTGTTCTCTAGGAGACGAGTTTCATCACCATCTTGCATATCATCGTCCTCTTGATCATCATCTACTTCGTCATCATCCACGTTCAAAAATCCTGAAGAGACAAGAGTGAAATAAACTATATCAGCAAAACCATATCTAAATCATGCTCAAGAGTTTAAGCTTGTTTAGTCCAGTTTAAACCAGGCTGTGATGACCAGAGTCAGAGTCCTATTGATCAAATGGAGAGGATACAAAGTATCTGGATAAATTAAATTAAAATTCGAAAAGGTTTAGAACCTGTGTCATGTGCAACTTCCATGGTATCCATTTCCTACAGGATAAGATAACAACACAAGAAGAAGTTAGAGGCATGTCTTACTTGAATAAGGAATATGAAGCCACAAAGAAACTTACATCGTTATCTCCCAAAAGACCATCGCGAAAAGTAGGTTCTGCATCTAGTGCACTTTCCATATAAGCCTCCTCATCAAACATCTCATTATGCGGTTGGTATTTGTTATCAGACTCTATCTCTGGATTCACCCCATCATTATTTGCTTCCACAAGAGGTTCGTTACAATTTTCCAAAGCCAGATTACTCAAATCACCAGCTTCTACGCATCCAGTTTCAATAGGACCAACTGTGTCATTGCATGGAGTTCGGTCGTCTTTCCCAATCTCGCTAACTTCAGCTGATGCATCCGTCTTCTTATCTTCATGTGGAAGTTCTTCTTCAACCTTCAAGTCAGTCTCATTGAGAACGGCGTTGTCATCTATATCGCCTTCTGCAATTTCAATAACGTCAGTGCAACTTTTCGCATTAAGATCAGCACAAACATCTTGACCATCTAGCCCTCCATCATGGTTTTCATGGGATCCTTCCACCTGTAAATCCTCTAAAGGGTCGAGTTTATCCTCAGATGGCATTTGAATGATCTCATCATTCACCACAAGATTTGCTTCATCAGCAGCTCCATTGCCTTCCTCTAAAACTTCCAAGTCAGATATTTTTTCACCAATTTCATTATCGTCTTTCATTTCTCCCTGTTGGTCCTGTGAGTGAGTATGAGCCTCAGCAGGTTGCTCCGAGGAATCAACTGGGCAAGCTTGAGGAGCAGAGCTTGCTTCAGTTTTATTTTCTTCCACGGCCCTAACAGAACCTTCATTTTCTTCCACCACTCCAACAGAAGCATGACGGTCATCATTCTCAATTATCACGATTCCTCTTAGATCATACGGCTCATTGTGCAGAGATACTAATTCCACTGACATACCTGAAAATCATTGTGACATATTAACTCTGTGGCTGCAATTTACAAAAACAATCAATAGAACTTGTATAGACAGACCTACTTTTTAGCATAGTGAACTTACCAGTGAATATTGGCTCCTTCAAGAGTCCATCCTCCAAAGCCTGCCTTTGAAGCATTACGATTTCAGGGATAGTGCAAGGTGCCTTCTTTCGCACACGGCGTATATCTTCAGTGTTTGTCAGTTGTTGCCGTATAACGCTAAATAGAAAAGTAGGCCAAGATCAGAGTCGATAAGAAAACAAAGACAAAGGAAGGAAACTTTTCTTTGCTCCAAGGTAATTACAAGTGTAGAACAGTTACAAAAACAATCAATTTGTAGAACAGTGAATCAAAAATCAGGGATCCGGAAATTGACGAAGCTTTAAAATCAACCTAAAAGAAGACAAAACATCAATTTGTAGAACAGTGAAAAAAAATCAGCACCCAAAATTTTTTGGCCCCAACAAAATCAAGATTCGCACTAGTTTACTAATGAGTTTAGTTGTCTTGCACCCAAGTGCAAAGCAGATCGTAGCTAAATCAAGAACTTTAAAGAAAGGTACACAAGGAGCAACGTAATAAAAGCTAAGGTAAAAAAAGAAAAAAAAAACAGAGATAAAAACATACTCGCCATGCAAGACCATAGGATCATCCATTAGAACCTTCCTCTTTGTAGCAGTAGAACGGGGAGCAGATCGTAACCGTTTCGTAGTTGCTAATTCTAGCACAGGAGTAGGCTTCATCTTCAGAAAAGATGACTTTCCAACTGAAAAAAAAAGAAGGTAAAAGTAAACGATACTGATTCCTAAAGCTACCTCAAAGGGAGAACTTAAATTAAAACCTCAGGAACTCTTTTGCCCTCCTTATATCGGCAAGAGTAATAGAATTTATAAAAAGAAAAAGCAAAGCAACCAAAGCAAACTGATACCTAGGATAGAAGACAACAGATCATCGTCATCAGGAACAGAATCTGCAGTTCTCTTTGACTGAATCAGTCCAACCGACTCAACGGAGTTCAAACTTTCTGCAGTGAGTGTGCTCTCAGTAAAAGTGCGCTTCTTCCCAGTAATGTTATTATTTCCTGCATCTTCGTTACATGTGCCCTGGTCTTCTTTATCTGGCGTAGATTCAACCATGAAACCATTTTCATCCCCCAGTCCGTTAGGCGCAGCTAACACCACCTCAGGTGCAGGCAAATCAGAATCAGTAAATCCAGTCAAATTTCCCAACTGTTCATCAGTCGCATGCACATTATTCAGCTGCTCATCAGTTTCCTGATTGACCTCAGCGGCAATGGCAGAATGATCTGGCAGAAACAATAAAAATTTATCAGAAAAATGCAAACACTAAGACTTAGCATTAGGTTACATCCATAACTCAGGGTCTCTTTTCCAATAAACCTTGGTTCTCTTCTCCAGGATCTTTTGGTTCCTGGGATAAACAATGCTCAGTATTACTCATTGTCGGCCCTCCAGAGGATTCAAGTGTAGGAACAGCATCTGACTTATCAGCTTCAACATTATTTACGTTGGTGCCTGCCTCGGTCATTACTTGACCAGGATCCTCCATCTCGGTGGTGATGTGAGAACAGCATGGAGATGTGACATGTACATGCTCTGCCCTCTCCTCTTCTAGCTCGTTTTGTGTGTTGGCATTTTCATCTATATGCGACTTATCCACCTCCATGGGAGTAACTGCTGATTCTCCGGCATTAAATTCAGAAGACAGGTCTTCATCACGTCTACGCATACCAACTAGCTCCCCAGAGGCCTTCCTACCTTCTTCTGCATTCACATCCTCTACCTCCGTGTGATCATCACATGCCAGCTGCTCTCTGACACTAGACGAGTTTGGCACCTCAACTAATCCAGGAGTTTGAGGAGCTTGAGCATCTTCTACAAACTCATTACTCATAGCAAGATCTTCAGCCTATCAAAAAGAGAGACTCATAAGTTCGTGGTCTTACCAGAAAATTACACCAATAAGTTCGTGGAAATATAAAATGGAAACTTGGTGTCTACAATTGCAAAAATCACATTCAGCCACAGCAGAATATATCAAATGAAGCATTGTGACTCAGGTGACAATTGTCCAGCAACTATTAGCATGCCCCTCGTGCATTATGCCACTTATGGTACGCACCTGCTCTTCATTGAAATCTCTGGGCATAGCTTCAGAAACTCCTACCACTGCATCTTTTATCTCAGGCATTCCCGCATCCAGATATGCATTTTGATCAGTGCTATCATCAAATAAAATATCTTTCATAAGCAAAAAAACTGAACGGTAAAGTAGGGAGCAAAAATGCAATTATGGAACAAAGTGCAGAACATAAACTGACCCTGGAACTCCCTCATCCTCGGATCCAATAACATCCTTTTCCTGGAATACTTCCTGCACAAACAATGCAGGGATGAGAAAAGATCACACCCAAAATAAAAATAATAAGAGTGAAGAAATTCTAAATTCAAATATGTGAATCTTCACTAGGTAAAGAAAGCATCATCAGATTCAGCATCATCCTGACTCTACAAACTGGCACTTCAAATTACAAGTTTTTCACAATCTGGGACTCCACAACTGGATGCTCATCAGAGCCTTCAGCTGCTGAGTCTAACCAAACTAAAAATCTAAAAATAAACAAAAAGATTCTCTTTGTATGTTCATCTTTCCATTTGCTTATCATATTTCTTGTCCCTAGTTGACCTGAACAACATATAATTGTTCATTTTTCTGTTCCATGACTACAAAAGTACCTCGTCAAGATCCAAAGCAACTTGAGAAGTGTCGCCATCACCAAATCGCTCTGGAAAGGTATTAAAAAAGAGTTTGATTATCTAAGGCACATCTATGAATAAAAAAGAAAAAGGCACATAGCATGAAACAACCACTGACCATCTAATCCAAATTGCGATGTTGAGTATACAACACCATCCATGGTATCCTGAAGGGTGATCTGCTCTCTTGTACTAACATGATGATCGACGTAATTACTGCTAGACAAGAAAACAAGGAGCAGGGAATATATAAAGCTATTGAGACTCCAAATACCATAGCATAATCAAAAAGGGAAAACAAACGAGTGTGAATGTTAAAACATAATGAAACTAACCCCTGAAAGAGCTCGTTGTCTGGAAGCTCAAAATCATCAAGATCAAATGTCTCTGGCAACGTAATTGAGTGATACGGCGCAGTGGATTCTTCTGGGGGTAGGTCAACCGCAGCAGAGCGGAAAGCTTGCTTTACCTTAAGCAATGCCTCGCTGCAATCATCAAAGAGGTAATTCACCTTTCTCGAATATATACGCACCACACCAAGCAGAAGATGACTAGACAATCGCAATGCAATCGGAGCTTCCGGAAAGAGAATAGAATCTGCTCAGAAAAAAGAAAAGAAATAGTCGAATTAGGAAACATTTTGATGAGAGCTAGTGTGGTATAGAGAATATAACCTAATCTGGATTAAGTACTGAAACATGAATCAAAGACTTGGATGCAGAATCAAAAGCAGCAGAAACTCACCAACGGAGACTCCGATATCAGTATCAGCCACCTGATTCTTTCGAAGCTTCCTCTCCAAATGGGCAGCAATCCATATTGTCCCAAGTGGCCCTTTCTTAGCTAATATAAACTGCGAGTAAAACATTCCTCGTCCTCGACACCCAAATTTATAAAGCCCTAAAATTTCAACCCAAAAAGGAACCAACTTGTCAGATATTTCAGCTTAAGCAAAATTGAGCTTCAAAAACTGACCAGACAACTAAATCCATTTACGACCCAGTAACATACGACGAAATCTTCAACCCAAGATATGTCTACAGAGAAAGTTTTCAACTTTCGACAACAGAAACCAAATTAGCTCAAATTGACAACAAAAGCTTCGCAATTTCGACGGAGCAGAGACCCTTGACAGTCTTATACTGCTTCACGAGCTTCGAAAGTAGAATACAGAGCAAAGGTAGGTCAATTACCGTAGAATTCACCAATCCAAGCTCAACAACTCCAGCAGCTCGATTGAACAGAGTCCTCGCGGAAACCCTAACTCGTGGAAACTTCAAAAAGCACACCCAAATTCGTGAGAAGCAGAATCTTTAGACCATACTCTTTGATGTTGGAGATCAGACACAACAACAACAGCGAACTCGACCCCAAAAAAAAAAAAAAGACAGTAAATTTGCAATAAGCAAAAGTTTCGAAATTTGGATCCTTGGTTGATTTCTGATTAAAATGAGGGATTTGGTGCGGCAAAGGAACACGAGTTCGTGAAACAAGTCGTGCTTTTTTATTGGTTAGGACACGAGAGGGTCCCACATAGCTTTAGATTTAGATCATTTAGTCCAACAATTTTGTTTTTGTCAACTAGCCTAACTGTATATTTTAACTTCAATTAAATAGATCAAATAATTTCCTTTTTTCCAAAACGTTTAAACTCGGCGCCTTCTTTCCCTCAATGCGGGAAATATGAAAATTTTCGAACTTTTTAGTTACAACCAAAAGATAAAAAGATTCTTTTGTTAGAGATCTGATAACATTATTGTGTGAGATTATGAGATATGTATAGGCCCAAGTATTGGACTAGGTAACAAAGCCGATTACTCTGTGTTTTTCGGAAACGAGTTTCATAAAATGAATGTTAACCTCCATATTAGGCCTTTTTGGTGATACGTATTCAGAAAGTTCAGAGTTTATAATAATTTGTTTGCTATTTTTCTAAGGTCGATGACAAACTTGGAAATATCATCACTCGAAAGCTGAAAAGTATCATCAGTCAACAGATGTTCAAAAAAAAAAAAACAGCGAGTAGGAAAAATTAGTCAACGAAATATTGAGATTGACGTAAATATACCCCTCACTCGTTGTTTTACTACAGATAATGAAAAAGAGCCAGACTCCAAAATACTGAAAACAAAGAATATTTTTCAAATTTCTTAACTAGGTAGAGCATTTTACAAATAAGTCACTATGATTATTGTGATTTTGTTTTCATTCAGCTTCGAGCTCAGCTGCAAACTTATCCAACCGTTTGGATTCGAAATCCATATCACGAACAGTGGCATGGTTCACGGATCCATCGTCAAGGCTTGCATGTACCTGTCTCTTTGCATACCTGCAGCATTCACACAGAAACAAGAACACCACGTAAGCAAGAAATCAGAACCCAAGACCGACTCAAAGAGCGATTAGGCGTAAATGACTGTAGAGAGTTTGTACCATCGACCGTGCATTGCATCTACACATTTCTGTGCATCTTTTCGATCCTTGAATCTTACAAGAACAACACCTTGTGGATGTTGCTCGCAAACCTGTAATAAAAGAAGAGAAATCGATTGATACTCAAAAATCATCTCAACTTTCAACAAAGACATCATTGGCAGAAACCATAAGCTCAAGAAGAAAAAAAAAAGACGCAACATATTATACCTTCACTGAATCAAACGGTCCATGCTTCAAACTCTCTTCTTTCACGTCTTCCTCTACCTCGGCACTCAGTTCCTCATCAGTCTGCAAACATAGTAAAACGCTCAAGCTATATCAGGTGACCTAAAACTGGCAACGTTTCTCCTATTAACTTATTGGACAAGACCTTACACTCATCTCAGCTGGGCTGAACATGTATCGCAGAACAACCGTTGCAGGTATTGAGATCTTAGCATCATCTCTACCACCTATGCCAAGAAAAGAGGCCAAAGCGTCATCACAATAAATATGAGTCTACGAGAAAAACTCCAGCTACAAGAACTAAATTGGCCACTTCTTTATACAAAAAACAACTAGTAATAATCAGAAATAAAGGTATGTTTAGCACACAGAGGCGAAAACTTACCCCATCCAAGCAACTTTTGCTCGACCTTTTTAAGCTTCTTTTTCTTCTTGTTGTCAGTTTGCTTAGTTATAAATCTCTCCCCTGAGTGAAAAAAGTAAAAGCCAATAAGAAATATTGTAGAAACCAAAGCCAGGGATAGGGAAAACTTGTTTCTTAACCCATGAACAAGTAAGATATGATACAACTTGAACTAATGTGCAACGGTGTTCACCTTTCTGCTCAAACTTAGCTCGTGAAACTGACATGACGAGCTTGTCACCAGGACGAAAAGGAGCCCCGTCTAAGATTTGAATTGCCAGATCCACAGATGGTTCCTAACGAAAACAAAGACAGATACACACGAAGAGAAAACAGAGACAAAGTTTAAGAATCAGGACCTTATATACCTCCCAGGAGAGAAAAACTTCACGTATTATCATTACCTTCATATACGTGATAAGAGCATCGCCTTTTAATTCTCCTGTCGCCTTGTCACTGTAAAGCTTTATGCGAGGCTTGCCAGTGTCATCCTGGGATGTTGATCAGATATACATTGTTAAGGGGAACTTACACAAGACTCCAAAATAACACAGAAAAAAAAAATCTAAAGATATTGAAATTTACCTCCTTAATTATGCCACATTTAGAAAAAACTTCAGAAACCTGTAATTGATGCCCCCACTATCAGTTCCTTTCAAAGCTTTAGGATATTCAATATATTAGAAAAAGCAATGACCATAACTTACTTCCTCGAGGGAGACATCATTGGGCAACCCAGTAACATAGATATGTGGGTTTACTTTTAACTCAAACCACGATTCTGGAGGCTTGTTTGCTTCCTGAAAATGATTTCGAAACTTAGAAACACTTGCAGAAATCTACGTGAGGAAATGTGACTTTATTTCCTTGATTCATAAAACACAAACAACCATTTTTTTAGTAGATATAAAAAATGTGATACGAGCTAGTGCCTTAGAGCGAGCTCGTGTCGTAGGACCCTGG
>OVBC01001919.1:0-17603 GCA_900406465.1 Noccaea caerulescens
TAATGTTTACTATTTGTTTTCTATGATTGGATTGGTTTTTTTTTAGGAGCCTTTTTCTTATTCTGTTTACGGGCTCAAAATCTCTAGGCACGGCTCTGTGAATAATAAACAACAATAAGTTGCAATACTTGACAACGTTTTCATTTGTATCAAAATTTAAAATCAATGCTTGATAACTGATCATATCTTTTTCCCACAGGCCACAAAACTTGGTAACACACTTTACATCACAAAAAGTATATGTGGATGCAAATTAAGTAAAAAAGAGAAGAATGTATGAGCAAGAGATGGCAAAACATAGACAACATTTGGTGGAATATTTCTTGTAGATTGGCAGAATATATGCTTTGGCATGATTCGTGAACTCAAGATTTTTTATTTGAATCTACGCTCTCAAGTTATAATCTATCTCATCATCTCTTTTAATAATGGGTTAATAATTTTGTTTCTTTCTCTTTTGATGATATTATTTTCTTCTTAGTCGCAATTGGCTTTGAATATGATACAAAAAAGGCTCTTAGCATATACGTTTTTAATGTGGTCTCCAATGTCACTATGCATGCTGAGTAACGCATAGTACAATTTATACGTAACAAACATTCACTTTCAAAGGGGATCAATTTCTCTGTACGCTTATATTTATCCCAACACTAAATATAGAATGTTACAATATTAGTATTAGTTTATAGGTATTGTTCTGGACATTAGTTTGTTAACTCGTATAAAAACCAAATTGAAAGCAAACGAAAAAAAATAAAAAAAATAAACAGTTTAGTCAAACTCTTTGTAAACTAAAAAGACCAATATATAATTGGGAAAACAAACCTAACTAATACTATTTAAACAAAAAGGAACAGTCCTATTTAAACAGACCCGTTTTAGTTGGAACAAGAGGCCTCGCGTGAGTATCGGCCCCAGCAACAACGCTCGACCACATCATAGCCAGCCCACTTATCATTCAAATAGAGACCACTTTCGCTCAACTCATGATAATCAAAGAGAGTTAATTACAACCAAAAGAGAAAGTAAAAAAAAAAAGTTCGAAATGGCTAGTGAAAGTGAGCGTGTCGTGGTCGTAGGAGTAGATGATTCAGCTCACAGCTACCATGCACTCGAGACGGCTCTCGATCTCTTCTTCACACCTTTCAAATCAAACCCACAATTCAAACTTGTCGTCATTCACGCCCGACCCACCGCGACTTCCGTCCTCGGCTTTGCTGGTCCCGGTACAGTCGATATAATACCGATGGTGGAACAAGATTTGAACAAGACTGCGGAATTGGTCAAGAAGAAGTGTACCGAGGTTTGCTTGGCTAAAACTGTTGAGATCTCGACAACGGAGGTGATCGAAGGAGATCCGAGGAATATAATGTTGGAAGCAGCGGAGAGACATCATGCATCTGTGCTTGTTCTTGGAAGCCATGGTTATGGAGCCGTGAAGAGAGTGTTTTTGGGGAGTGTGAGTGACTATTTAGCTCATCACGCTCATTGCTCCGTTATGATCGTGAAGATGCCTAAGGTGCCTAAACAAACTTCTACCGATAAACATTGATGCATGAGAGGAACAAGACGTTTCATTTTGTTATTATAAATATGTTACCAATCTGTTTTCTTAAACAAGATCATATCCACCACAACTTTGTATACTCTTCTCCTTCCAACATCTTCATTTCCAAACGTCAATGTATCTCTTTGTATTCACTAAACTAATTGGTTCTTCTTTGACAAAGAAAAAAATAACCAATTTCTTATGTATCAGTTCCGGTTCTTTTTATTCAATTCTGTTATACACGAGAAAGCAAATCAATCAATCTACAATAACAAAACATAATCAGTTTAATTTTAAACTTTTTGGGTTAGGATGTCGTCTAAAAGATTATTATTTTTTTTTAATTTAAGTTTACAATTACGATATGATTAAAGCGGATATAGTTTAAAACTTAAACATCCAAATATACTATGGTTCAAGGGTAAATTTTATTTAGCGTGGTTAGGTGCAAAATTTATTTCCGTGTGGTTAGGAAATACAANGATCGCGTTTTTTTTTTTTATATATATTTTTTTTAATTTATCTTCGATGTCATGAGAAAGTCTTCATTGAGCTTTCCTGGTTCGTCATCTACTTGACTACCTCTCTTCCCGATGACGAACAATCTATAATTAAAAACCGTTAAGCCTGTTTCTGATCAGCTTTTCCTTCATTCTTCCATGGCAACTCTCGTCTTCTGATTTGGCTCCTTTTTTTCCAGTTTCTTCGACATTTTGTTAAGTACGCCGAATTGACTCTTATTTGGTAAGTGTTCATTTGTGTATCCGACGGTCTTCGATCCTTGTTTTGATCGTCTTGACCTAGATTAGGATTTGATTCGATGTGTTTACGATTCTGATATCGCACTTCTGATTTAGCCTCTCTCTCTTTTTTTTTTTTTGTTGAATTCGCGTAGGGTAGTGCGGAAGATTTTCTGGGAATTAGAGGTTTGAATAGTTATTATGGATGGTAATAAGGATGATGCGTCGAGGTGTCTGAGAATCGCCGGAGACGCCATTGCTTCTGGTGATAAAGAACGGGCATTGAAATTTATCAGAATGGCGAAACGGCTTAATCCGAGCCTATCTGCTGATGAAATCACTGCTGCTTGTGAAAATCTCAATAAAGTGGATGGTGATAAGCTTGAGCCTGGTGTGAATACTAACGAGAAGAAGCAATATACTGAGGAAAATGTGGAGTTGGTTATGAATATAAAGAGGAACAACGATTACTACAAGATTCTGGGTTTAGAGAAGAATTGTTCGGTGGAAGAGATCAGAAAAGCTTATAGGAAGCTGTCCTTGAAAGTTCACCCTGATAAGAACAAGGCACCAGGATCAGAGGAAGCTTTCAAGAAAGTTTCAAAAGCATTTACGTGTTTGAGTGATGGAAACTCGAGAAGCAGGTATGATCAGGTGGGATTCGTTGACGATATACAGAGGCAAAACACTCGTACTAGGCCGAGGAAGAGGAGATATAATAATCCGCGGAATGATTTTTTCGAGGAAGAGTTTGATCCCGACGAGATATTCAGGGCGTTCTTTGGTCAACAACGAGACGTGTTTCGTGCTTCTCATACTTGTAGGACTAGACAAGCTCGTAACCAGCCCCGAGAGGAAGAGGTTAATGTGGCTGGACCAAGTTGGTTGACGATTGTTCAGATTCTACCATTCTTGCTGCTTTTTTTGCTTGCTTATCTGCCCTTTTCTGAGCCTGACTTTTCTCTGAACAAGAACCAGACTTATTCGGTGCCAAAGACTACACAGAATATGGAGATTAGCTTTTATGTTAGATCATCGACAGCCTTTGATGACAAGTTTCCGCCTGGGAGCTCTGCTCGAGCTAACCTTGAGGGCAACGTGATCAAAGAGTATAGAAGCTCTCTTTTCCACTCTTGTCGCATTGAGATCCAAAAACGGCGGTGGAACAAGAAAATCCCAGCTCCTCACTGTAATGAACTTCATGAACGCGGATTTGTTGATAGGTAACAGCTTTCTTTTTTCCTCCCATACATTTGTTTTGGCAAATGCTAGTGTTAGGTTATTTTAATGGTCAGGCAACAAATATTGATGTTTAATGCTTTGTTTGTTTGACACAAAACAGGAAAATACCAATATGATATGAGCTGAGAGCCGTCCAACATTTCGTGAAGACTGCCAGATTTTGATGTTTCAGAGGTTCTTGGGACTGAACGTGTAAACAGTAATGTGTCATGTGTCTAGGGAGGATAACTATAATCTCTTTTCTTCTTTTTTTTGCATAAGGATTTGGAGATAATAATTCATAGGAGACTATTGAGAACAACAAAGAAGAAAGTACTGGCAAGTGACAACAGAGGTACCACTTGCTATACTCATTTTATAATTCAAACAGGAAATGACTCCAACGATTCTCTCTAGAAGATGCAGCAAGTAACTGTTGTTTTACTTTCCACTGAGAAACTCTAGAAGAAATGAAATTACAGGAATCATGTAAAGAGTAACTGAGAGAATTTGATATGAAATTCTAGGAATCATATCAAATTTTAATGTCTTAGTGGGTGAAAATGAGACCAAACTACATTCCAAAACCTGTGAAAAGTGGTCTTTGTGTTCATTGTGAATAAATTGAACAAATAACTCAGAACCTTCCTAACTTCTATCTTCAAGGTTATGTTGCTTGCACATGCTAGCCCGGCCTGATTTTTATTGAGTCAGGTACGTCTACAGGATATGATTCAATGAAGTCGAGCCATTTGTTTTCTGTACCGGGCTCTACATCTCGGATGCATCTCCACACCGCACTGTTACACTTGAACCCACTTCCTAACGCAATCTGCAAGACCCTATCGCCTTTTTTCATTCTCCGTTTTGCTTCCAAGTACGAGAGCTCGTACCAAATGGATGACGAAGAAGTATTCCCAAACCTATGAAGAGTCATCTTTGATGGCTCGATGTCTTCTTTTGTCAAGTTCAGGTTCATCTCCATTGCTTGAATCACAGCTCTTCCTCCTGTATGAATGCAGAAATGCTCAAACGCTGTCTTGAAGTTTGGTGTATAAGAAGAACTCTTCGTAAAGATCTTTAGTTTCTTGCAAAGAATGTTCTGTATCAAATATTGCAGTTGCTCTAGGTAAGGTAGTACCAAAGGTCCCAATGAAGTTAGATTAATCTTCAACATATCTCCAGCTACGCTGATGACATCTTTGGTTATCGACACCCCTTGCTTCTCCTCAAGGTCTATGTCTTGATAGATACATCGGTATGCTCGATCATCTTTCGCTTTATTTGTCCTAACAACATGCAAGAGCTCATACTTTGCATTTCCTCTGTCATGATCATTGCTAGACATCAATACTGCAGCTGCTCCCATTCGAAAGAGACAATTGGTAAGGAGCATAGATCTGTCTTTGCCTATATACCAGTGCGTATTCAGCGCTTCGGTGCTGACAATAAGAGCCAATGAGCCTCGGTGAACCTGTAGCAAGTCGTTAGCCAAACCGACCGATAGAATCCCAGCCGCACAACCCATACCGGACAGGTTAAAGCTCTTGATATTGCTTCTCATATGGAACTTGTTGATCAGCATTGCACTAAGAGACGGCGTAGGCGCATGCAGACTACAGTTTGTTATCAGTATGTCTATGCTTCTTGGGCTTAGTTTGTTTTTCTTCAGGAGATCCTCAACAGAGGTGAAGAGAGTGGTCATGGTTTCTATTTGGACCGCGGAGAGACATTTCTTGAGGGGTATTTCCATCAACGAAGGAGGAATGCTGGTTTGGTTGCTTAACCAGGACCTCTCAAGAACCCGGGCCTGGAAATCGATACTCTCTTGATCAAGATGGTCATCGAGGTAGATGGTCTCGAGAAGAGTAGACATTGGGACGCGGTTTGAATCAGGTGCTCGGTAACAAGTGAAATCAAGTAAGTAGACTTTGGCTCTTCTCCTAATTCTTTGGTAGATCATATGCAATACTAGCAAACCGGCAAAGATCTCAAAGATGGAACCACCTGAGCTGAGAAGCGTCGTCAACTCTGACATGGCCAAGGAGATTGGTGAAACTGACCTGTGTATGGTTTGGTTCATTTCACTTAAGTTTTTCATGGATTATTGATTCGCCCAACTATAGTGGTTTACATGAAGTTATAAGAGAGAATTAAATTATCATGTGGAAGTTGTTGCAGAGGATTTCACTGCGTAAGGTAATGCTAATCTTGTCAGCATTCTTTGTGTGCTGTTGTAACAATTAGTCTCAACACGTCTTCTTGCTTCTCTGATTAGTTAGGTTCTAACTAAGGTCCTGTGGTAAGAGGGTCTAGGTTTAACCAGCGATGTGTTGATTAATATTTTAAGAATGTTTTGGGAGATCTCTCTTGCCTTTGACTTCAGATAAATAAAAAAGTTGTGATCCAGCCTGGTTCGTTGTAATCCGTTTTGTTTGCATCAATCCAAACTATCCAATCAACAATTGTCGTGTTAATTACATTCAGGATGGACCATTTACAGTTTAGGAAATATCAAATCATTTCTTATCTTCTATATACGCAAACAAAGGGAAGAGAATAAAGCCAAATGGTTTGTAATCTTCTTCTTGTGCTCTAGAACAAAAATGCAAAATTTTCATGAAGATATTTATTTAAAAATCTGACAAAGGGGTCCAAAAACCAAAATCAGAAAAGTATCGTACATTATTATATTTTGTAATTTTGTGTTACTTGTCCGAATCATTACGCTCCAAAAGATGAAATTATATGGGTGAATTTGTGACACGAATGAGAGAACTTGACGACCAAAAGAAACACACTGATCCAAGTTCGAGTACTAGTGACTGAAATGAGACTAGTTTCCGACATAAAAAAAAAAAAAATTAGAATTCATGCCAACAACTTCGTTAAACATTAATAAACACACTGATGGGAATGACACGGTGTTTTCTCAGGGGGATAAACTGCATGCCGTTCTAAGATACGTAGCAGAACATCATTGCTTTTCAGGCGCTTGGCCTTTATTAATGAGTAGTAATGACAAGTAAGTAGGTTTCGGCAATTACAGACAATTTAGATTCTGTGGTTAGCTTTGGCAATAACTATGAAAACGAAAGACGAAACTCACAGCGCAACACATGAGCATGAAGTCATAGAGGTATTAAATGGACGGGTTTGACCCATCATGAATAGTATTTATAGACCCAACATGTTCTTGTCACAACATGATTGAATCAGATGGGTCGGCAATACCATTAAATTCTCGGGGTGGAGATTCTCAGATCTATGGACTTCAAATGCTTGTAAGTTTGTTAATTGTTATGAGGTTGATTACACTCATCTTCCGAGTATTAATCAATCATTCTAGAGAGTGGATCCTGGTTATTCATTCTGCAGATTACGACTTCTATTGTTTTAATGTGTTTGTTATGCGTTAACATATTATAATGAATATAGTTTTTTTTAGAAAAAGAAAGAGAAACAGTTTTTGATGTTGTAAATGATTTTTCTTTTATGTGTAAAAGTAACAAACGACGCATATTTTACCAAAAACATTTTATGAAAACCGAAGAAAAACATATTTTATAAGAAAATGATTTAAGATTTGATTTTTTCTTGAAATGTAAATGTGCATTAGAAAAAGAAAAGAGATATTATAGTTGCCTACACTTTTATCACTATTTAACATTTATAATATTCCCCCAAAACAACAACTCATTACAACTTGTAAATAGTAATGAAATGTTTTTGCGATTGATTTTATAGATCTAGCCCAAATTTTTTTTTTTTGTTACTTTTGCATTTCCATGTTACAACGATCCTAATATTTTTATAACATTTCCATGCTAGTGTGTGTGTGGCGATTTCTAAGCTTTAAAAAGATGGAGCAAGTTAAGAACATGCCTAGCATTTTTTGTTGGAGATCTTGATCTCTTGAACGATCCTACTAAATTGATCTAATGACACATGATCAGATTTTAAATAATCTATTATACATAGTTTTGATATTTGGAACATGTATAAGTAAGTCCACATGGAAAGATACAAATAAATGCAAAGAAAACAATTAAAAAGAGTAAATGAAAAGGAGGCCTTTTTTCCTTGTCTCTTCGGCTTTGCAGAATCCTTCATATGTAGTTTCATCTCAAGGACCCCCCCATTTATGTCCTCTTCTACACGTTATATAATAACAAAACCTTCTGATTATTATGTCGTTGATCCACTTAACAATATCGATGTGAAACCAAATTGGCACTGTTTTGATTCTAAAGATATTAGGCGATCACTATCAGTGATGCATGCAGCAGTACAACCGTTGTTAACGCCTTAATTTCTGTGGGTCGCTATAGATAAAACAAAACAAAAAAATGAAGTTTTTTTTTGGGACCATGGAATCATAATGCATGTGCAAAGGCATGTGCCTTTTGATTCACTCATCTATCACAAAACTCACACTTAAAAGCCAGTCAAACCCCCCAAAGCCTCACCTTTGACTGGCTTTTCCAGATGGTTTTTTTGTTACTAATTTAATTAATACTTCAAAGAAACACATCATAATCACAACATAAAGCAAGACATATGGTGGTTCTTCTAAGAGAGATTAGTGAAACAAAAACAAGAATTAAAATAATCAAAGAAAAAGACAAATAGATAGAAGAAAAAAGAAAGTAGTAGCCTCATGTATCCAAAGTTCCTTCTTCTCTCCTTGTTTTGACAAAAAGATGATAATTAACAATTTAACATAGAAAGAGTAGTGTGACATTACAATACTAATAGGATCTCAAAAACAAGATGAAACTAGATTTAACGTATTTTAAGATTAGAAAAACACTTATTGCAACGCAAGATTAAAGCTCTTTTTTTTGGTTTAATTTAACTTCTGACGGCCAACAATGAAGGAATTGCATCCAAGTTTGGAGTTGTGTTCTTGCTCGTAGAATCTGAAATTGTTCTTCCTCTTTTGCCAGAGGAAGATGAAGAAGTGAAAGCTCTCATTGGACTTGCAAATGCCCATCCCCAGCTTCTGTTCCTTCCACCATGAGACACGTTCTGATGATGATGATGATGATGATGTTGTTCAGCTGATGATGATGATACCCATGACGATGAAGAAGACGAAGAAGACGATGACGTCATTATCATAAACCCACCAAAGATCCCACCACATCTAACCATTTCCCTCACACCACCGCCATTGCTACTAGGGTTACTACTACTACTGACTTTACCTTTGTTGTTGTTGTGACCTTCTCTCTGTGACTCCACTCTTCTCAAAGTGCAATCTCCAAACCCGTTTGTGATCCTCTCAAAGAAATCTCCAGAGAAGCTTCTGCTTCCACACCCAACAGATCTGGATCTCGACACTTTCCTCTCGCTCGGTGTGACTGCTGCAACCACAATGTTAGGGCTCCCATCTTCTTCAACTATCACTTCAATGCCGTTCCTGTGACTACTCCCACCTCCATTCACTCTCTTTGACATCGAAGAAGACGATGACGAGGAAGACGAAGATCCCACCGTCGTCGTCTCTGTCAAATCGGTTTTCGTCAAAGCGTTCTCAGACTGGCTTGAGAGTTGCTGTGGTCTCGTCGTCGTCGTCGGCTTCGAAGATTCATGAAAGTTTCCGACTTTCTTACTGCTGCTATGGTGTTTGTAAGAGTGGAGATGTAGAAAAGACCAAAACCCATTTCGCTTCCTCGGGCTGAAATCAGAACCTCCGTACGTCGCCGTCGTCGTCGATTGGCTTCTCTTGTAGACAATATTCGCCGTCGAGGCAGAGGAGGAAGCTGTCAGCATCTTCTTCTTCTTCTTCGCCAGCAAAAACGGAAGCTTGTTACTGTTGCTGTTGTTGTTGCTGTTTGCGACATTTCTAGCTCCGGCGACGGAAAGGGAGAGAGCGGCGGAGGCGGTGGTGGAGCCAACAGAGTCAGATCTGAAGGAAGGAGAGGAGGAAGTGGAAGAGGAAGAGAGATGTTTGGGGAGTGGGAAAGAGGAAGTGACAAGCTTTCCAAGCTTTTCTTGGAGACAGAAAGCACAGATCCCACCTGGGTTCTTAGTGAATGGATGGTTTATGCATTGCATCCCATCACCCATGTCTTGATCTTTTGCTTCCACCATTGATGAATGATGACAAACCTTCCTTCTTCTTCGACTTCTCTTTTATAGTTCCTCTTGTTTTGTGGGTTTTTGAGATTCTTGTGAAGCTTCTTTCCTCTGTTTCTGTGTGTTTGTGTGTGAGATTCACGGCATCTAAATGAGCTTTCAGTTTTAATATTTTCTCTTCTTTTGAGAGAGAGAGAGAGAGATTGCTTGAGAATGAAAATGGAGGAAATGAAGGGCGAGAGAGAGAGAGAGAGAGAGAGAGAGAAGAGTGGCTTTGTGCAGAGAGGAGGGGTAGAGTTCCCAGGTGCACGTGGGATCCTGACTTCTTTGTGGCCTCTCTCTCTCTCTCTCTCCCTCNTTAATTTGTTAGTTTGGTTAATTGGTATAAGATCAAGTATTCAAATCTTCCAAAAGCTGTCTACGCTAATCTTTTTTTCTCACTAATAGTCACATTTAGGATGGTTTAATAAGGCTTCTGGTCCATTATGAATCCCCACATCCACGTGGCTTTTTTACTATTTCCCATTACCATAACTAAATCCAGCTCTTTGTTGCTTTAACCACTCGCAACTTTTAGTTAAAGCCAACTAGCTACATTACAAACAAATTTACCACTATGTACTAGATCTAGATGGCTAATACATGTGCATACGTAAGGTAAAATTATTGAAAGAAACACTTACCATCCATGATGCAGCCAATATAACTATAGAGAGCCACTCGTTTTACTGATTACATGTTCAGTATCACAATAGTTCAGTGGTATAGGTACACTCCTGTAAATTCACTAAAACGAATCTTACAGTTTGATATGTACGCAAATTCTAAAATGGATTATTCAGAACGAACCGGAATAACGAATCAAACGGACATTGAAACTAATATTTTGTCCGACACTTCAAATATTACACCAAAAAGGTTACATTTTATTGGATTACCCGATGACTCTTATTGAATGTTGGTTGTAATTAACTCGATAACAACCAAGATTCAACGAAATTCATCGGCTAATCCAATAAAATCTTGGTTCTAAATCTTTGAAAGACAAAAAAATATCTTGGTTGTAATTTGTAAATGACGAAAAGGTGACGAGATATAGAGAAGAAGAAAAGAGTGGTCCAAAACAACATTGAATTTTCATGTCTTTTTGAGCTTATTACACCATTGACTAATGTCTCGTCCCTCTCATAGACACGTTTTATATTTGTTGTCCCCATCGATTTTTTCACAATTTTGTTCTATCTGATTTATATGTTTTCGGTTGACAATATTGAATGATCGACCACTGTCCGGATTCCTGAGGCCCAGATTAACTAAGGCCCATAGAAACTAAGGCCCACATAATTTCTCCCGCCTAAAGGAAAATAAAAGCCTAAACTATCTCCCCTGAGGAGTTTCGAAATTGAGTTATCCTGCCGGGAAAAATGACCGTCGCCGCAGAACCGACTCACCATTCTCAGAGATCTCTCACTGATAAAGACATCGTTCGTTTAGCGCAGTACCACCATTGCCAGACGGGCTTCTCTCTCCCTCCTTACCTTCTCTCTCCGGCTTCCCACGATTCTCTTCTCTCATACCTCCAATCCCGCTCTTCTTCACCCGCGCCGTCGAAACCTGTTTCTGAGTATGTAATTGCTCTTCTATCTCTAATTTCTCTCTCCCCGACTACTCCGCCTCTCTCGTCTCTCCTCGCCTCTCTTCTCATCTCCTACACCCAAATCTTCAATGCCGGCAAAATTCCGAGCGATTCGGATTCCCTCAAAACGATTCAGCTCTTTGGTACTCTCTTACGGTACTTACACATTAAGGAGCTGAAATCTGTCGTCGATTCCATTTTATCGGATGTGTCTAGAGTTATCACTGTCGATGACGCCCAGTTGTTTGATTTATTGCCTCTGTGCTTTGATTTATTGCGGAATCCGAGAGAAGCTAAAGCTAGTGAAACCGATTTCGTCAATTCGGCGATAGATAGTATTGTTAGCTGTGAATGGCAGAAAGGGTTGTTGACTAAAATGGTTTCTCTTGCAAAGGAGTTCCCATTTCTGGATAAAGCGAGAAAGAGTGAATTGCTGGAGAAGGTGTTTTTTGGTATTAAGGGTGTAGACTTGCAAGATCTGCCTTCACATGTGTATCAATTGTTGGTTCTTGCTTCAAAAGGTTTTTGCAAGAGGGAAGTAATCGGAGGAGTTGTTGGGTTTTTTGGGTCCAAAGCTGAGACCAGAGTAGCCTCCGTCCTTAGACAGATCGAGGGAACCGTTCTTCTTCATGTGAATTTCGCAGTGAAGCAGGATCCTTCACTGGGGCAAGAGGTTGTGGCGTTAGTCAAATCCGATCTTGGGGCTTTCAATCATTTTACAGTCGCGGTTCTGTTTTCGGTTGCTAGGGTCAGAAAGTTTGGTGAGAACTCCTTGGGGATATTGAGAACGGCTTTGCTTACTGCGTACAACGATTATAGACTCTCCAAGTAAGTAGTAGCAAACTTCTCTGTACTTGTTTTGGATTTTTACTCGTAACAGTTTTCTGCAACTGGTTATTGCTTAATGTTTAATGTGTAAACGAAATACTGACGTTTATGTGAAATCTCATTTGCTTGATATTCATGCGAGTAGAAGAAACAATTTCGTTGACCTTTAGTGAAAACAATTAGACTATGCTGTAGGGAAAATTTCTGTGACATTTCTCTATGTACAAACATTGATTTTACCAATGTTTTCGTTAATGATATACAGAGATTGCAAGTGGCTACCCGATGAGCTGAAGGAAGAGAGTTTCCTGCATGTCAAATTGGTTGAAAAATCTTTGCTAAGAGCGGTATTTTCCCGTTCTTTTTTACTTCTGGACTGTTAGTCCTGTCTTTCATACCAGGATACTATTGTAAGAAGATTAAGCAATTCATGCTTTTTTATATTTTATTAGGTTAGTGAGTGCAGATATGGGAGGGAGCATGTGGTTCCAAGTGTTATTCAGTTTGGCTTCATGTTGCTAGAATCTGTTGAAGAAGGTAGATCCAACGAGTTAAGTGATTCTAATGGCGTGCTGGGTATTGAAAAGCTTAGCATTAAGATTTTGGGAACCCTATTTGAAGTCCATGATATGACAAGAAATGAGGTTGATAAAATGTTTTGTTTACTGATGCCTTAATTTTCATTCACTGTTTTTTAGACTGACGTTCAAAATTCCATGCTAGTTCTTTGCATCCGTAACTTCACTTAACTTAGTTGAGTGTCACACATATTTTGCAGATAATTGAGCAATGCAAGTTTCGCATTCTTTCTTTGAAATGCGCAAAGAGCAAGCCAGTAGTAAGGTCAGTAACGGTTAATGGATATGGTTGTCAACCCTTTTTCCATGTGCTGAGAACGCTGAGTTTGTAGGTTGTTAGGGTACCTTGTCCAGAGATACTCACTTATCATGTTGGAATTTGTTCACCATCTTAAAGAGTTACTGGATTATTTCACTTTCATGGAGGGAGATATCAGCTGTTTTCTTGTTTCTGCTGTTATCCCGCTCATCAAATTCAGCCGTGATCTTCAGGTAAAATATATGTGTTACACATTCTCTTTTGTTGTTCACGTTTGTGCTCATCTACTGCTGCTTCATGCTTGGAGTGTTTCATCTTGTAGAATTGATAACACTCGTCTATTTGTATGCCAATTTCTGATCTATGAAATTGGGAAAAAAGAATGAGCCTTCACGCCAAGGCCTCAGATTATATTTTACTTGATGATGTAGGACTATACCATCTTGGTGATTCGCAAGGCTATGTTTAGACGGGAAGATTCAGTTCGTGTTGCAGCGACAAAGGTAATTACTGATCTTATACTTGCAGAGAAACAAGCTAAGAGAGACAGCTCATTTACTTTCCAAGACTCATTAAGCCAAGCCAGTTCCAGTCAGCAAACTGAGATGAGCTGTATTGTGAGGGGAAACCTCTTTACCGAACTGAATGGGTTGCTTCAAAGATGTCTTTACCAGCAGGTGTCTTTTCTCGTCCTTGATCATGTAACTGTTCTTTCAAGAATTTGAAGATCTTCTTAGACCTCTTTGGTTCCTTATGCAGGCAAAAGTGAAGGAAGTAGTTTATGATGGGCTTGTGAAGTTAGTCCTGATTGATCCATCAAGTGGAGGACCTGTGTTGGACTTTCTTATGCCTCACTTTCTTCGTTTCTTCAGACAGGTAACTGTCAAATGCTTGATACTCTCTCCACACTGAGAATGACTCTTCCGTCTGGCGTTTTAAAACAAACAAAAGTTGCTAGATCTTTTGACTTTTTTTATAGGGAGGAGCTGTTGCGAGATTTTTCAAAAATTTATTGTTAATAGACACAACTTCACACATGTGTTTATGATTATGCTGGCAGGACAAAGATTTTCAGCTTGAAATCACTTCATGCATTAAAGTAGAAGGTGGCAAATTTATCATTGAAGAGCCCTTGGATAGGCTTCTCTTATGTATCTCTTGGATTTTACTCCTCCAGCCGCACAACAGCTCTGATCGGCCTTCCGATGCCGCGTGGCCAGGCTTTGGTTTCTCTCTTTCACAAGACACTGAGGTATTGCTGTAGCAGAGCTGGTTTTGTATTACCTAACAGAGCATCATTGTAAATAATAATATGTGCGTTCATTTTAATCTCGTATGGCAGCAGCAGGTAGGAAGAACAGTATCTCATGAAGTGTACTCCAGTACTTTGGTAAAGGTCCGAAGCTTCCTACTAGGCAAGAAATTAGAAGGTACTTGACCAATCATCATTGTTGAAATCGTCGACTGAACACTTTGATAGATTGATCTGCAGTTACATTTGTTTTCTTTCATGTCTGATACGTATAGATTGTGTTAGGCTTAGTCTGGTTTCAGAAGCGAAATATAAGCTGGAGATAGTGACAGTTAAAACCGAAAAGAGCATCTGAGTCTTTGAATTTTTCTGATTATTTAAGCACTTAGCTGCTGATCTTCAAGTTTGCACTTTTTACAGATATTGTTGGGCAGCCTCAGGAGACAGTTTCCGCGTCTTTAGAGGAAGATAAAAAAAAGTCCTATTGTTTGATTTTACTAGGAATCATTCAGGTGCTGCTAAATTATATTATAACGGATCTAGAGAAACAGCCAGAAGAGAAAAAGGGTGATATCGAAAAGGAGATTGTCGATTTGATTGATCTTTATGAATCATTGGAAACGGACATGGGGAAATCGAAACAGAGCAATATCGGCAAGAGAGTACGATTTAGCTCCCGTAGTAAATCTGATGATACTGATATGGGAAACGCAAGTACCAATGAAGAGCCAGAAAAAGCTCCCTTTTTGGCTACTTCAAGTATCTACCAGCTTTTTATGGTCACATTCAAACTCTATAGCAGTAAATCCGTTGGTAGTCTTTCAGGTCAGCAGGATCACAACCAGGCATCATCAGCCAAGACAGAAAAAACAGTTTCTGGAGTTTTCTCCTTCGCTTTGCATGTTTGTGTTGCACACATAAGATCATCTCTTAGCATGAAGGAGGAAAATCCACTTAAACCGTTGGTCTACGGTGACATGAAAGTGCTGGGTCCTCCACTGTTAAAAGTAGTTTACCTGCTAAAGCCAGGGCCACCTGTAGCTACCGGACAGAAGAATAAGGAGAATAAAGGAAAGAAGGATGCTGAAGGAAGAAAGCAGTGTCTACATCTGGCCTTACTTAGCCTGAAAGAGCTGCTCAATATATATTCAAGTGGATCTGGTTTGACTGGCTTGCTTGAAGATTTGTTGGCAGTGCCTGCATCCGAGGATGCTATTTTAGAAGATTGCAGCGAAGCTTCAAAAATTGAAGATCCACTTCTAAAGAGCATCGAAATTTTCATGGAGAAAGTCCTGAAGCCCATGATCACGGACCTTATCGCACAAAACTCTAATGACGTAGAGGTAAATTCCTTTAACTTAAAAAATTATGTCTGCAGTGTCTCTTGAGCACTTTCTTTAACGTACATGAAGCTAATGCTATAATATCTAATTGCACTGTGCAGATTCTTTGTGATATAATGATGATGTTTGGGAACACTCTACCTGACAAATTCAAACAACGGCATGGATCATGGGTCCATCAACTCTGCAGAAGCTGTGAAACATCTAATACCACTGTGGCAAAGAGCATTCTGAAACTCGCCATTTCTTTTACTACATCCCCTGATGATCTATGCATAGCCGTGGAAGTGGCTAAGGAGTTGCAAAATGTCATCGGTTTAGAAAAATCTGATACTTTAGAAGTGTCTGAATCATCATACATGATCATAAACCAGTCAACAAGTGCTTCTGTAACATCTTGCATATTGCAGTCAATTGATTCAGCAATTGTTGACATGGATTGGGCCACAAAGAAGCTAAAGAATTTCCAAATAGTCTCTCAGAAAAACATCCATCTCAACCATGATGCTGAGAGTACATTTGGACTGTCTCTCGAGGAAGCCCTTTACTCAATGGCTGAGTCAACAGTCAGAATACTTTCTTCCTTTGTTTTAATGAACCTTAAAGGTGAGTTTTCACTTTTCAAAATTTTTCCTAGTATGATCCTCACTAAATCTAACCGGGCTTGTTATTTGTTAATTAATATGTGGTTTCATGATTTGCAGACTCGCAGGCAGCACAGTTTCTCAGATTAGCAGTAAGGTTTTACAGACAGTTAGCACAGATAGTGAAACAGAGGATTGCTCCCAAGGGCTGCAAGCAAACTCTTCCCAGCCTTAAATTTCAAAAACTCGTGGAACTGACTTGCAGGTCTCTCACGGTTTCTTTATATCCCTTTTTAGCTGAAATGCAAAAGGTAATGTTAGTGTGAGCAGTCATAGGTTGATGTTTCTTCGTTATGGATGCATGATCCAAAATCGTAACTGTGTGGCTTCTTCCAAATGCAGGACCAACAGGAAACTGTGAGTTCCAATTCCAAGGGCATAATCAACAAGATCAAACAGGAGAACAAATGCATCCCTGATTTGATATTCCAGATAGAAGACTATGAAAGATATCTTATTCAGCTGAGCAAAGTTACTAAATTCAATTTGATGAGGCATGCCAAGCGCAGCACTGCCAGAGACTTCAAAATAATTGAAGATGCAGAAACTCCTGTTGGAGACGAAGATGGAGGAGACCAAGCAGAGACAGAGACACAGAACAGCAACATTGGCGTTAACGAGGATGATTTAAGAGAAGAGTCGGAAGAGAAAATGTTGTCCCCCCGAACTGCTAGTCCCGGATCATCACGGGGCTTAGATTCTGATAAAGCACCAGCAACAGAAGGGGACGATGAAGAAGAAAAAGAAGAAGAAGAAGAAGAAGAAGAAGGAGAAGGAGAGGAAGATGAAGAAGAAGATGACGAAGAAGGAGGAAGTGGCTTTAGTCGTCCTAAGAAGATAGCGAAGAAGAGTTGGGTTGTGGAGGATTCGGATGAAGATTCCGAAACATTTTAGATTCATGTTTATATAATAAAACTTGCAAGCTAAGAGGAGGAACATAAGGCATTACACTAATAGCTCTCAGGTTTCCTTGAACAGCAAGTTTTCATGGCAGGTCAGCTTACTCTTCATCTCTACAAAGGTTTGTATTTACGGTTTCTAATGCTTATGGATACATTAGACATATTCCATGTTTAACACTGTCGATAAATTCTGTGAGTAATATAATCGGACACCGTTTTACTTCATTGTGGAATCTATGCTTGCAAACTGTATAATCGGGTACGGTCTAAGATATTTACAAAACATAAGACTATGCATTTACAAAACTTCTTACGATTGTAAAATCGGATAAGGCTATGTAGTTATTTTAGTGAAAATGGATTTTTAAATACATTCTTAATAATGGAGGTCAGGCCGGTAGGTTCTTTATAAACCAAATCATTCTTAACTGCAAAATCCACCTTTTCTCAGAAGCACTACAGAACACTCAAAAAGGTAAGAGCATCTGCATTGGAGAACACTTTTTTGTGTTCTTAACTATTTTTATTATTAAATATAAGGTTAATTTAAGTTAAGAATTTTATCAT